>JBBPMC010000129.1:0-40576 GCA_038090115.1 Strobilomyces echinocephalus | reverse complement strand
AGAGGGGAGGCGAAACGAGCTGCTGGGCTTGAGAGAACACAGCGGGGGCACAAAATGGTGAGGAGGGGGGATGGAACAAGCCATTGGGCTCAAGGAAACATGGTGGGGGGGTCGTTGAATAACTGGGCTCAAAAAAGTGTCGAGGGGGCACAAAAGGAGCCATTGGGCTCAAGAAAACACGGCGGGGGTGGCCATCGAGCGATCGGGCTCAAAGGAGGGGGCATAAAACAAGCCGTTTGGCTCGCAAAAGCATGGCAGGGTGGTAATCACGCCCACAATGGCATTGTGGAAGTGCAAGGTGGGCAGTCGGGCTGGAAAGGGCATGGTGTGGTGTGAACCAGGCCCAAACAGGACAGAGGGGGCGTAAAATGAGCCCCGTGGGTTTGACAGGACACGGTGGTGGTGGCCGTCGAGTGATTGGGCTCGAAAAATGGCAGAGATGGCACGAAGCGAGCCCCATGGGCTCTCCAAGACATGGCGGGGGAGGCCGTTGAGCCACCAGGCGGGTAAACAGGTGGAGGGGCCATGAAATCAGTCCTATGGGCTCAACAGAGGGTGGTTTGGGTGGTTGTCGAGCTGTTGGGCTTGAAAATGGGTAGTGGGGGTGCAAAATGAGGGCTGCGGGCTTGACAGAGGGTGGTGGGGGTGGCTGTCAAGCCGTTGGGCTTGAAAAGGGACAGAGGGGTGTGAAACGACCCCGTGGTGCTTGAAACAGGGTGGATGGGGCGCGAAACGAGCAGCGCAGGCTCGACAAAAGGTGGAGGGGGCACAAAAGAGAGTGGTGGGGGTAGCCATTGAGTCGTTGGGCTCAAGGAAACATAGCGGGGGTAGCCGTCAAGCAATCGAGCTCAAAGGAGAGCAGAGGTGGTGCGAAACGAGCTGTTGTGCTCAAGGGAACATGGTGGGGGTGACCGTCAAGCGACCATGCTTGAAAAAGGGCCGAGGGGACACGAAACAAGCCCATTGGGCTCGAGGTAACACAGAGGAGGTGTGAGACGGCGAGCAGATGGGGTGCGAAACAAGCCATTGGGCTCGGGGGAACGCAGCAGGGGTGACTGTCAAGCAACTGGGCTCAAAAAAGGGCTGGCTATGGGGGTGCGAAATGAGCTGTTCAGCTCAAGAGAACATGGCGGGGGCGGCCGTCAAGCGATCGGGCTTGAAGGAGAGCAGAGGGGGTGCAAAACGGGTCATTTGCCTCACAGGGACACGGCAGGGGCGGCCATCAAGCAACCAGGCTCAAGGGAACACAGCGGGGTGGCCGTCAAGCGATCAGGCTTGAAAAAGAGCCAAGGGGATGCGGAATGGGCCGTTGGGGGAGCTTGGTGGTGGGTAGAGGGGGTGCGGAGCGGGCCGTTATGCTTGAGGGAACACAGCGGGGGGTGGTCGTCAAGCAACCAGGATCGAAGGAGGGCTGATGAGGTGCGAAATGAGCCCCATGGCTCAAGGGAACACAGTGGGGGCAGCCGTCAAGCGATCGGGCTCAAAGGAGGGCTGATGGGGTGCAAACTGAGCCATTGGGCTCAAGGGAACACAGTGGGGGTGGCCGTCAAGCGACCACACTCAAAAAAAGGGCCAAGGGGACATGAAACGAGCCATTAGGCTCGAGGGAATACAGCGGAGGTGGTCGTCGAGCAACCAAGCTCAAAGGAGGGCCAATTTGGTGTGAAATGAGCTGTTGGGCTCAAGGAAACATGGCAGGGGCGGCCGTTGAGCAATCAGGCTCAAAGGAAGGCGGATGCTAGGGATGCTGGGCGAATGGTCAGTTAATATGAGGGGATGTGAGCATGCACAAGGAGACGGTGGAGGGCGTTGGACAACTTTGGGGTGGTGAGTCTCACGCTTGATTTGACACACTGGAGGCGTGAATGAGCACAATGAGGTGGGAGCAGACACGAGAGAGGATGGTAGACACAAGGTGACACCAGGGAGGCAGTGGACAATGGTAGGGCACAAGGGAGTGCGATGGGGCACTGGATGATGGGCAACAGGAGAATGCAACCAGCATTACGTGTCACGCTCACACCCAAAAAAAAACACAAGTCCCGAGGGACTAGGATAGTAAATCTACATAATTACAAATCTATCCTAATTACCCTATAGCACAGTGTCACTGTGACACACTGTGGATGCTGTGGATGCCAAGTACCTGTTATGCTGCCAGGATGTGGTTCTCTGAGTACAGCGAGCACTGGTGTGAGAACAGACTGGAGGACTTGGTGCATGGCAGGCTGCCATGTAGACCAGTGAACCAGCAGAGAAGTTCCACAACAAAGATGGTCTCTTTGCAGCCGCCGTCTGCGAGTCGCTCGGGGTCTACCTCGCCGAGACTGATCTCACCAACCCAGCCATTGATGCTGACGCAGCATGCTCCACCGAGCATGGCATCTTCTGCGATGGACACTGTGGGAGAGTGATCTGCATTGGATGAGGTGCCACTATGGAGGACGTCACACTCGAGGACGCCAAGAAGGACAAGCATAGCACAGGCTTTGGCACTGTGGGTGCAGGACTGGCAGACAGGAACGGGAATAGGGAGACAGGCACTGATGAGGGGCTTGAGGACGGTGAGGAAAGCGACGGGGTTAGGAGGTAGTCTGGTAACCAGACCGTCTATGAGGCAAGCAGTCAATAGATGGTCTGGTAAAATTTGTTCACATTGGGCTGGATGTTTGGCCAATGAAAGAATGCGGGATTTCACGCCAGGAAAAACATTTAGTTTTGGTAAATAATGCAAATTATAATCCGGATCGATCGACAATGCGACTTGCATGCGACATGATCACTTACAACCCACAATGACATGGATTATATCCCAGCTATCCTAGTTGCCCTGCTGGATCATCTAGATACCCTTGCTCATGTAATGATTGCCGACAAACTTCCAGACGACTACCTAGCAACACTCGCGGAAAAAGAGAGGACGGAAGCTCTGCGAGCTTGTCTAGTTGTCTTCATCATCACTCATTTTGCAATCGTCCTGCGTGTCTTCCAGCTTCAAGCCTCACTCACTATTCTCAACAGGCATGACAGCATAATCATGGCCGGAACAGGCAGCGGAAAGACCTTGTGCCTGCCAATTCCAATTCTACTTCAACCAGACTCCTCGATCTCTATCACCATTTCACCATTAAAGCGTCTTCAAGTAACATAGGTAAGAACAGACGGCAGCACTGATCTGTTGAATATGTAACCTTTGATGCACACAGGTCACTGAATGCGAGAACTACAGTATCAAGATGGTCGCGATCAATGAGGATACTCCAAATGATCCGGAACTCTAGGAGATACAATATCCAAGCTTCCTCTTTTCAAAGAGGAGCTAAACAATCCATGGATAGTCTATTCAACGGGGAGACTACAAGCACCTATAGTCTCACCCGAGCAGCTGGGGATGTTCAACAGTCATCTTCCTCGTCTGGCGCGGCTGCTATGACAAGATCAAACATTCCGAAACAAGAATAGCTCCTCGTGCGTCATCTTCAGCTAAGATTGGTCCCAGTCGAATCTATTCTGGATTCACGTCTTGAAGCTCATACAGGATCGGAAAAGTTCCTGATTGAACCTTGGCTGGCCTATTGGCCCATTGGCCTACAAAGATCGACGTGCTGATGTTGATGTTGTCGTAACAGAGGATGTGTGGCCATCGAGCGACACGAATCGCCTGCTCCATGCAACGTGATGCAAGGTTGTTCAAGAGTTTCAGACGCAACGTGAATGAGATACAAAGCCCACACTTCGGAGCTTTGATGACTTGACGTGATGCACCATTCGTCCACAGAAAGAGTGTGAAAGGTGCTGAAAAGTAGAGCATATGATTTGACCATGCCTTTGCTAGCTGAATGATTACAAACAGGTCTTTCGACTTGGGGTTCAGAAACACCTAAATTCTTACTGGGAAAGCTTACCATAGAAGTATCCTTTTTATTGTTCTCCCTCGTCACTTGATTGGACTGTGTGGTGCTCCCAAGAATCCGAGCGAGTACAGGAGCATGTTCATTGATAATCTTCCCCATCGTCGTGTTGATGTTCCAGCTCAGAAGAAACTCACATGAAATTGTGTCGATTGACCCACTGAGGGCTTGCTTGACGTCGTCCATTTTATCATACACTTTCCGGGTGACATATTGAAGTCCATGTGGCTCCATCCAAGCATCAAGTTGTGCTTTGCCTCAGGGGTCACTGTACAAGCAGTCCAGCAATCAGCTAAGCTTCCCAAAGTGCCTCTCCTTTGTAGATGCATAGATATGATCATGGTGGGCTTGGAAGCCCCTTTCTGTTGGATTCAAGACCTCAAGGAGCACGGTGAAAAGTGAAAGTCGACCAGTGTTCAGCACATGGATAGCTTTGAGAATGTGCTCGTTCTTTGCTGGTATATTTGACATGTTTGACAGTGTTCCACAGCAACAGCATGGCATGGGTCTAGCATTCATGGCGCGGCGATCATTGATGACGTGGATGATTAGAAGTGTAGGACTTATATAGACTTAGCTAACGCTTATTCTAGTTACACATGACGAATGCTATCCCTAATTTTTTTTTTTTTTGAGAGGCACAACGGCATCGGGCAGCTGGCAAGCCTAGCCCCACAATGCATGGCACAAGGCGCGGGGTCTAAAGACTGACACCGTGGTCCGAGGAACGGATATAAGGGGGACCTTGACGCCTACTCTCAGGAGGAAATCTCTTTTATGGAGACTGTACGTGCAGAGCCTTCGACATTCAAGGTTATAACACGTGAGTACTATGGGACTTGGCAAACGCCCCTACCCATTGGGGAAGTGATACAACCCTAAGACCTAAGTCCTCAGGTTACCACTTGGCAACTAAGAGCTCTATGGAGAGGATAGAGGGAGTAGTTGGAATCTAGGCTGGGTGTGCCTTAGGGAGGATGATGCCCAAGTGAACTAGACTGGGGTTGCCAGTCGACGTTCACTGGGTTTATATATTCAGAGACTACATGGGTTTACATAAGCGTTTCGTCTACAATAGTCCAAGCCCTTTGCCCTTGGGCGCAGGAGTGTGGGTGAAACGCGTATCAAATGTGAAACATAGAAGGGAGCGGAGATGAAACATGTGAGATGGAAGCAGGGTAAAATGGAAGGGGAGCATGAGAAGCGTTCATGAAACGCGGAGATGAAACATGTTGGAATGGAAGGGAAGAGAAGCATGCACAGGCCTTTGGCTGTGTCAAGGGTGCGACATGCGCGAGGTGAAATGGAGGGGTGAAACGAGTGACGATGGTGCAGAGATCAGAGGGCGAGGCTATGGCCGTTGATCCTGTGACAAGATAGGGATAAGATGCGATAAGATTAGATAAGAGGAAAAAGAAAGATAAGTCTGTAAGTCCTTGAGATGTCATCCGATAAGGACCGGATGAGGAGCGAAGCGTAACAGGAAGCGTCGCCTACGGCGACTTCGACCTTGCTTGCAGACCGAGCACACATAATCAATAGTGATATTCACTGCGGAAACAAGTTTCTGAACGGATCAGGGAACCGTGGGATTAGTTCGTGTACATGGATGGACAACCCAAATAGTGTCAGATTTTTCAGCGTACATAGATGGCGATTTACTGTGAATAGACTACATATTGAGGTCCCCTGGTCCCAGCACCACCCGGAAATTTATCCTGCTTGCCTCCTCCACCGGGAACATAAACCAGCACAGTCTAAGTAGTGCAGTCAACCTTTCGAACGCCCAAGTACTGTCGAATAAGTACCATAGGGGGGATGAATGAGCAAAAAGAAAGCTGGGACTTGAAAAAAAGTGGTGGGTTGGGTGAGCTGGCACCGGCAGCTCAATGAAACATGATGGGTGTAACCAACAAGCAATTGGGCTCAATGAAATGTGGCAGAAGCAGTAAATAGGCTGGGTCTCGATAAAAGGTCATGGCGGCAGTGGCAAATGAGTAACAGGGCACAGAAGACACTGCAGGAGTGGTAAATGAACCGTGGAGTTCAGTGGACCACACAAGTGATCGATTTCAATGAGAGACGGTGGGGGCACTAAACCATTGTCGAACAAGTGGTGACCTCGGAGAGGCAGCAGAGACGCATTAGGCTTGACAATGCACATTGGGGGTGACCAGGGACCAGCCAAGCTCGACAAGAGGTGGCAGTGAGGTCGAACAAGCGTTCAGGTTTTAAAAACGTACAGCAGGGGCAACCAAGGAGGCTTTGAAGCGACAAGAGGTGGTGGCAGAGATAATCACGCTGGGACTCGAGAAAACATGGCAAGGACAACCAATAATTGATGGAGTTCAAAGAGAGGGGTAGCAAACAAGGGCTGGTGCTCGCTGAAACAAAACGAGGGACCAATGGACTCAAAGAGAGGTGCCGGTGGTAGTGGACGAGCAGTCGGGCTCCAAGAGCTTGAAAGGTAGCGGCAGCGAATGGATGCTGAGGTTCAACAAGGCACAGTGTGGGTGACTAGCAAGCAATTGGGCTTAAAAAAAGGTGGTGGGGGTGGCGAATGAGCACTGTGGCTCCAAAAAATATGTCAAGGGCGACCTGTGAGCAGTCGAGCTCGAAAAAGGTGGCAGCTGGGGTAAACGAGCGCCAAGGGCCAATAAAACTCAACCAGTGGTTAGGCTTAAAGAGAAACGGTGTCAGTGAATGAGCCTGGTGATCAACAAAAGACGGCGGAAGCAACCAGTGAGTACTCAAGGTCGAAAAAGACGTGGCAGAGGGTGGAGACCATCGATGACTGGTCAGGCTCGAAGAGAGTGGCAAACGAGCAGTGGGGTCAACAGAACATAGCAGGAGGTGAGGGGGGCCTCAAACAGAGACAGATGGGGTGACGGGCATGGTTTTCCCCAAAATAGACATGGTGGGGGCGACGAACTAGCATTTGTGCCCAAATTGACATTGCAGGAGTGACAGCTGAGCGTGAGTGCTCAAACAGATGGGTGATGGCAAGCACTAAAATCTGGAAAAAAAAAAAAAAAAAAAAGATCAATCAGTCTCAAGGATGGATAGACATCTAGTCATTAGGGATGGGATTTACTCAGGTGCCCATGCAGTTGGAGTGAGATTAGATGCTGCATGCTGTCCTAGCAGCTAGTATTACAAAGGCCGAGGGAGTTCATGTTCAGTTAGTGGAATGCTTGAACTTGAGGTTTTTCTCTTTGAATGTGTGCATCCTCTCCTAACAGACCTCTCTCAGCTGCTTAGTTCAAGAGGTATATGGTAGGGAAAACATCACACTTGAACCTCATCCAGATACTGAATCTGCTGACATCCTCCAGTGGGTAGGTGTTCCATATATGAATAGCTCACACTAAAGGAAAATACAACCAGCATCTGCCAGCACGAGGGTCAGCTGGCTTACCAGACAACATTGTAGTGGTTGTCAGAACATCACTGCTACAGTTGAACTCTGGGCACCTTTGAAAGCTGAGTGAAACCTAAGGACTCACCTGGAACTCTACCAGGATGCTTTCAAGTGTACTAAGAGGTTCCCATTGTTGTCTAGTGCTGCTAAATAGTTTAACAGCTCTAGAGCACGCAGGAGCATCTCTGGTGTAGGGGTATCTACATAATCAAATCATACAAGATTCTGAGTGGAAACTCAACAGCTACCACCATGATGGCTGTCAGTGAATGCTCTTACCTTGAATCCAGCCTTGACCAACACCAATACAGCACCTGTCAAATTACTTCTAAGAATTTCAAAGTGATACAACCCTTAAGCCAATTCAAGTCAAGAATAGTCTTCTCCAAGTTACTAGCTTGGCAGCTAACCAAACTCCAGGGAGTCAAGGGAAATGAAGCATAGGAAAAGGGGTGTTGGAAATATTACTAAGGTCCCTTTGTACATGCTTGGGCCTAATCTACAAATATATACTATAAATAGGAGGTGAGGTCATACTCTGTGCCCTGCATAGGAATATATGCATAGAAAGCATGGATGAAGCATAGAAGAAGTATGAGAAAAGCATGGAAGAAGCATAGCATGCTTCCAGAGCATGATAGATTAGATATCTGGGGTATAAGCATGCATCAAGTATGGCCTGGAAAGGTCTAGCCTTTGGAGTAAGGCACTTGCATGTCCAAAGCATGTCTTGACATCATGCCTTAAGGGTTTGGTCACTTGAGATCAAGCAGGATAAGATGGATCAACATCTGGATAAGATAGAATAGTTGTCTTGTAGTTGATAAGACTGATCTTCCAGCTGATAAGGATTGATAAAGAGATCAACCCCATAGATAAGGATGATGAGGCATCTAGCCTTCAGATAAGTGCTAATAAGCCACTTTAGTGGCTTAATAAGACTTGATAAGAGTGATCTACACTCTAATAAGCTTTTGATAGACTTGGATAGGCTTTGATAAGCTTGCTGTTATGATCCAATCATAACACAGGGTATGTCTGCTTCTCAAGCTCAGACATGAAATCCTTTTTGGTGTACAGCCTAAAGCATTTCCCAGGACATGTTGGAGCAATACACCCTACTTGCTGCTGGGCCAATGCCTTTGATGTCAGGCTTACTAGCAAATGTTCAACCTGCATACGCAGGTTATACACCTTTTGCTTGAAAAAGCTTGGATTGATAATATAAACAATGCCATCAACTGTCAAGGAAGTCTCCACAATATTCATTCCTGTTGACAGGCAACAGAAATGATGGAGATTGTGAGGACCTTGCCCTCGTTAAGGCCAGAGCAGATGGTCCAGGTCCAAGAGAAGGAAGAAGAGGCATAGGATCATAGGATCAAGGCCAGGATGGTGGATGGAGTGTATTTGACACGAAAGGCACTCTTAGAAAAGGTATGGAACCTCCTTCCAATGTCATAGAGGTGTAGAGTGCAGGGCTGAAGTGGATCACATCAATGGCTAGGCTTAGTGGAGGAAATTCCCATGGTGAATTGTGGTGGTACAGGTCTAAGAGGAATTTTAGGGGCCCTCTATTGTGATAGTCACTTCCTTTAGATATAGAAGGCATAATATAATATTCTATATCTCCGCGATAATTGGCAGCAAGTCCATATCCAGGCCCCATATCCCAAGGGGATATCTAAACAAGCTGAAGTCGATGGAGACAGCAGAGCAAAGGAGTGAACTAGGTGGCATTTTTATTTTAAATATTAGGAAAGCCACTGGATGTGGTTATGGTATATTGCTTGTGCAATAGGCATGCTACTGCATTCCACAGAGGGGTGACATTGCACCCATAGTAACTGATAACAGAGGGTGTCTTCAGTTTGCTTTGAGAAGGATATGCATAGCCATGGGCCTCCTTGCATAGATGTGTTGATGTGGTGGTTAACATAGCAAAAGCTTCACAGTGTTTTTGTGTCCATCTTGTTGGCGACCATGGTGAGCAGTTCCATAGGGAAGGTGAAAATGTGGGCCATTTTCTAATGCCCTAGGTAATGTTCAAAGTATTCTGGATGTATAACATGCTTATAGGGTCTGTACAGGCTCTGTGGCTGCTAAACAGATTAGGGCTCAATTGCTGTAGGTACAGATGCATTGGTTACACATGGCAGTATGTTTGCTTCTCAGAGCTGACCCTTCCAGGTGTTAGTTGCTTCTAGCAGGAATGCAGGTGGCAATAAGGCAGACACAGGTGATGATGGGGTTGAAACCAGTAATTTTTAGCTAAGAGCATAGCATACAGAGGAAAACACGACCATAGACATAGAATTATCATGAAAGATGATAAACAATGGTGGTTGTAATGCAATCACTTACGACATGCATAGTTGTGCTAATCTACCAGCCACATTACCAATATACAGTGACTCCAAAAACTGTTACAATAACTAACCCTGACGCAGGGCGCGAAGTGCCCTGCAAGCACCTTTGGAAACTAGACTTTGCTTTGGTGGGACCAAACAAAGTACAAATAGATAGCTACCATTTGGTCCTTGGATCATGTGATTTGAATCAGGAGTCATTGAGATATGGACATTATAAAACTACAACACCATTGTTAGAGTACAACACCAAAAACACTGTCTAGTAAAGTGACTTAACTAGGCTGTAGCAAGGTTTGGACAAGAATAAAACCTATCCTATAGCACGATCAGACTCCTCATAACACAGCCTATAATTTAATTTTAATGGGGTTGTCTGCATGTAAGTATGAGAGGTGAGTGAGAGTCATGACAATCAACATGAGAACTAGTTTATTCACCTCTTCAAGTTAATCCTGCTTTCATAAGCCAAGATGCTGTTATAGTTGTGGGCATGATTGACAAAGACTAAGAGATATAGAAGTGAGGGCAAAAATGAAGGAGTTGGGCAAAGGGTAGAAAAGAAGTCACATGTTGACTGTCATGAGAGCATGAGGGGTGACAACAGATTTTAAAGAACAACTCTTAGCATTGTGGAGGAACTGTTTTTGCCATGCTAGTACAAAGAGGGGAATGGAATCATGGACATCTTTAGGACTATAGATACTTGTTCTGGACAGAGCCTCATACAAATGAAGTGACATATGTGTCAACCAGTGTATTTATTACTTCTGACATCCCAATGACAATATAGGCTTAATTACTTGGATCCCTTGCTATCCTTCTCAGTGAGAATAAGGACTAAGTATGCAGTATGCTTCTGCACCATGTGATAACTTGGTCATTAATCTCCATGTTGGTTTAAATTTCACTGTTTCTATATTTAAATAATCATAATAGAAAAACAAGATAGGACAATAGCATTAATTGACCCAATATGAGGGTGAGAGAATGAAGTCAACATTCACATTGCTACAGCAAGGAAGAAATATAAGGCCTGGTAGTGAAGAGGAGTAGTTGGAATCTAGGCTGGGTTGGCCTTTATGATGGTAGATCCACAAGTGAACTGGACTGGGATTGCCAGTTGATATTCACTGGGTTTATGTCAAGTCTGGTCAGAGGTCTTAGGGGTAGGGGGTGAGTACAGAGGTGGTCTGGAGGTCTGAGGGGTAACAATGGCGGAGGGTACTTAGAGATAGGACTATCAGCGCAGGACTTGTGTGTTGCACTCTTGCTCGTCCGAGTCCTTGGAGGATCAGAGGTTTGAGATAGGAAGATAGAAGGCAGGAGTTAGGAGATGAGTAGGGTAAGGGCGACAGGACATGTGAGGAGGAAACTAAGTCGATATTCGTACTAAGGTTACATGGCTGAGGTGGTAGGAATTATATACTAAGTAAAGGTCGGAGTCCGAAGTAAAGAATGTAAAGGACCATATGGTCCAGGCGAAGGGTTCATATGTATTGTAGCAATGGAAGGGATGAAGTATGTGAAGTGGTGGGAGGAATAATAGGGTTGTAAGTATCATGTGGAACACAGGGTCATAGGTATGGAGAATGGAGAACATAGCACTGAGGAATAAAAGGAAAGTGCTAATGGAGATAACAGGAGGCAGTGTAGATGAAGTCTGAAGGTCAGAGAGATATTCCGAGATAAAGTGCGAATGTCTGAAGATGACAGTGTGCAAGGGGTTCAGAGTTGGTCCAGAAGGAGCACATATGGGTCAGAGTTATCTGGATATGATCGTTTTATATATTTAAAGACTACATAAGTTTACATAAGGTGTTTTATACAAGTGGTTAATAAGCTTAAAATCCACCCTTTATCATATTTGATTTGACACACTGTATATACACAACAAATAACAAGATATTTGATTATCAATTAATTGGAATATCTATAGAAGAGTCAAAGAACATTTTGATTTGCTACAGTCTTTTCAAATAATAGTTTGTGATGATATAATACTTTACCATAGTATATATGATAATTCATGCTGATATGAAGTGTGTTGCTTATCTATAAAATATACCATTTGCAAATTATTCATTTAATATAATAGACAAATAAAAGAGTATAATCACCTATGGTAAAGGTAGTAGACACAGTAAATGACCCCAAATCAAATGTAAAAGAGTGCAATATTTAGTAAAAAGACAATGATTATATAATAGTAGTGATATGACTATGGGCCATTTAACACTTAGACATGATATTTGTACTTGTATCTGTATTTGCATGATAAAACACCACAGGTGTTTGCAGTGCACTTTATATACAACATCAAGGTCAGTTATTGCAATGATTTTGGAGGTCACTGTATCTTAAGATATTTGCATATGAAAATTTGTTAATTAGAGTAAAAAGGTCACTAATGTGCATAAATTCCTTTATTTACTATGTAGCAAGTAGAATATAAATCACATGATTATGTTAGGATTCTTAACACCATTATATTTCCTCTTCACCACTGTCATTGTGCTTGATTGATCATGATCTAGCTTGCAACCACAGCAACTAATGACACTGCCAAACCTAGTTAACAGGGTACAATGCTATCTATGAGTTTGCCAACTTATTCTTCTCCACTATATGATTAAAAAAGAGCTTGGAAAGCTTAGACATTATTGTAAATAATATTTTCACAGATCTGGTCATGATAAAAAGACAACACATATTACTCCTATTAGCCCTTGTGAACATGATGCTGATTACATTTACTATAGCAAAATGACATAACAAGCTTGGTCATCAAGTAAGCTAGCCTTCAATGCATGAGTTTGAAAAAGGCAAAATAATCAAGTTGTACAACAATCCAGTGAGTTTTGTTCCTCTAATACATATTGGAAAACTTTATATATAGCTGCCAGATACATGCTTGATCATGCACATCATCATGCCTGACCTTGATTAGTTTACTTACATATGAACTCTACAAGAGATCATATGTCTTGAAGAGGGTAATAACTTTAGCTATGTCAAGAGAAGGATTTTTATGATTTGGCCTCCTCACAATGGCATTCATTGTATTGTGTTTGAGATTCATAAGAGTGTGATTTAAACTTTAAAGTGATAAAGGCAAGGAAAAAACATGGAAATGATGACATAAACTTCTTTAAGCAGTTATGTCACATATCTACAGACAGAGACTTGATAGGCTCCCTTTTCCTTGCTCATTCCACATCACTTTGATTATGCCACCCATAGTAGGCAAGTGTTGCCATCAAGTGATAATGAAGATGAAGTCAAGCCAACCTGATAAATAATCATCTATAATGACTGTAGAACAGCTTTGACATTTTGTAGGCAATATTCAAGGCTTGAGAATGGCAATGATAAGCAGGTTTCTAAGAAATAACCAACCTTGAAGCACCAAGTCCAGAGGTAAGTTTCCTCATTGAGATACAATGTTTTGCTGCTCACTACACTACTACAGTTACCAAGTTGAAAATGATCTCCTTTTTGGCCCTCTGTCCCTTCTTCTTATACCAGCTTAATAGCCCAGCCCACCATTAATCATCTACAATAATAGATGATAAGAATAACAACATCTAGTGTTTTTTGGCACCCTTGGATGCTAGCTGTAGCAATCAAGAGGAGAAGGATCTCTAATAGCTATCAAACCTTCAAAAGCACACTAAGAAAAGAACTATGAATTTTTTAAATAATGAAGAATAGTATATGCATGAGCTGGGAACATTTCAAGAAGCTAACCTCGTCCAAGCTTATCATGTACCTAGATAAACACATGCCTAAAAACAAACTTTAGAGGGCTACTTGCTCTACTCTCACCAATAACAAGACCATTGTCATTCAAGGCTATATTAATACTAAGGATTTTTATTTCAACAAGGAAGACCTTGAGAAACACTTCAATATCAGCCTTTTGCAACTAGTGCATAGTAAATATCATTATTGATATGAGATGCTACTAATGAGGTCTAGATATGGTAAAATGTGCCACTAATTCAAAGTAGCTGCATTTCAATACAAATATAGGTGAGTTCATGGACAGGATTACAAACATCACTATATTATAAGTGGTGCTGGTGTTCCCACTACGACAGCTTAATTTTGCAACTATTCAAAAGATTAGTAACTGGACTGGACTGGACTGGTTGCATAATTGAACTATAGCTTTTAGATGAGTTGCAATGTGAAGATAATCATAACTTGACAATATGTAATCCAATTTATGTGTATTCTGGATCAAATTGAAGCCAGGAATCATGGCTATATTTGGTTTACCAATATTTAAGTGATTGGAATTTAAATAACTGATTAGCAATCAGTTTCACAAAAAACCAATTACAATTAGTCTAGCTGTATATAGATCATTTGGATCAGTTTTTTCAGTTCAGTTGCCAGTTGCCTTGTCTATAGACTACATTTGAATTGATTGTGATCTGATTGCCTTATTTGGAAGCAAACAGCTCAATTGAATTGGACATTAAAACACTATATTTTTGATACAACCTTAAAACCAAGATAATCCTTAGGTTACCACTTGTCAACTAATATCCTTTGGAAGTAGAAGAATAGGAGTAGAGATCCAGGCTGGGGTCTTACAGAGGAGGATACTCAAGTAAACTAAACTGGGGTTGCCAGTTGACGTTCACTAGGTTTATATATTCAAGGACTACATAGGTTTACATAAGGTGTTTCATCTAAAAGAGTCGAAGTCCTTTGCCCTAGGGTACAGGAGTATGGCTGAAATGCATATCAAATATAAAACATGGTGATGAAATAGAAATGAAACATATGTGATGCATGAGGCATCAAATAGAAGAGAAGCATGAGAAGCATTTATGAAACACGGAGATAAAACATGATGGAATAGAAGAGAAGAGAAGCATGCACAGGCTTTTGGCTGTGTCAAGGGTTGCAACATGTGCAAGGTGAAATAAAGAGTGAAATGAGTGACAATAGTGCAGAGATCAGAGAGCAAGACTATGGCTATTGATCCTGTGATAAGATAAAGGATAAGGTCTGCTAAGATTAGATAAGAAAGAAAAGAAGGATAACTCTGTAAGTCCTTGAGATGTCATCCAATAAGGACTGGATGAGGAGCAAAGCATAACAATTTTCTCTTTCACTTGATACACACTTGAAAGTACTTCTAATGAATTTTCTACAGGTGTTGACTAACAATAACAATGAGAGAATATTAGGGCTGTTCAGAGAAGCACCAAAAAAAAAACTTTATGGAGAAGAAGTCTGACATAAGCCAGATATTAAAAGGCAAAGGCCAAAACCTAAGCTTGATTGCATAGAACTAGCTAAGGAATACTAGAACATGTTACCAAGTGTTTATATATATTATGAAGGAAGTGAACATGTAGGCCCTAAGAAAGAGATGGCCTAGAGAAGAAGTGGGTGTCTGTTAGGAAATGAAAATAGATCAATGGGAGAAATCAGGTGAAAGATAGCAGAGTTCTATAAAGGAGATAGTTGGTTATAAACCATGTTTGTTCTAGAGCTCCTTAAACTCCTACTACCACCATATTAAATTTAGCATCTACTACTCTTAACCTCCCACCATCCAAACACTATTGCAATTCCTCATTCTTTTGCATCATTTACCTCTCTGACATTGGAAAGTACTTCCATTTCCTCTTCAAAGGCATATTACATGCTTGATTTGACCTTCATCACTTCTAGCTTATATCTGCTACTTTTTTCTTACCAACCCACTTGCCTAGCTTTGAACCACCTAAAGTGCCTCCAACATAGGCAAAGTCTTCAACATATCTACTATACCCATCCACTACCCCTAGGTTCTCTGCAAGCTGTCATTTGGCTTTAGTCCATCTTTCACTTATTTAAACTTCATCTCCATAAAGATGCTTTTTTTAATAGAAAGATCTCTACTCCTCTGGTATGCCTATACCAAAGTAATATAGTGCTACATTTATACATCCAATTGTGGAAGTCTTCTCTTAGGATCCTCCAATCTCCTTTGTCCCTATACATTATGCAAATGCAGCTTCCACTTTTCCCCACACCATTTATTACCATATAGATATACAAACAATAATATGTATTTATAGGATCATAGTCTTCTTTTTCTAGGATAGTTGGGTATTTGGAAACGACTGTAATGCCAAAAGATACAATATTCATAATTCAATTGTGCAAGCCAAATATTCTTCATTCATTAATATTCTAACAAGAAATTGCATATTTGAGTATGCCAGTGAAATTATAATAGAGAATGGTTCTTATTTGTCATGATAACAACACCTGAAATAATTTTCTATTTAATGAAGTGACTAGATACAGCACATACAAACCCAAGTGTAGCACACTTTGATGTATTTCTCATGAGATTCATGTTCAATACAAGGTGAATCATAGGGACTGTGTAAGTAAAATGCATATAATAGATTAGAATAATAGTCTCAGCATCTATATATTAAGGAAGACCATTCCATACAGTGTGGTAGTGCCAGAAATAGTCCCAGTCATATCTTCAAATGGGCCAGTCTTTATGGATACTCTGTAATTAACTAGTGTACTTTAGAAAAAGAATTAAAACACATAAGAACTAATATGCTGGTGACACTTATAATGACCTGCAAGCAAATTAACTTTTGTAATTAAATGTCAATCAAATTCAGCTTTATTTATCTTATGGCCGTAGTCATAAATAGTGTGTTCAAAAGTCAGAGGGATTAAAGTGGTTGATGTAGAAAAGGTAGAATATAAAAGGCTTGCTATATAAAAGTCTCTATTTCATGGCATCCCTATTGTACTGCATAACATTAATGTTACTTCAAGTTTGAAACTCACAAAAAGGCATTAATTTGGTGATATGAATATAATAGAACAAAGATAATCCAGAAGGTGTAGACTTACTAAGATAGTACATAGGGACACTAGTAGAAAAGAGAAGCTTGAAATTTGCCAGCAAAGTAACATAGTCACCATGGAAACATGGATAAGGGAGTTCCTTATTTTGAACAGAACAATCAAGAATATTATTTTCCCAAACACAAAAGGAGCCACAAATTACTAGAGGTTATATATGAACTTTAAGTAAATGATTATCCTTGACATCTATATAATTTAAAATCTGTACTTTGGCAATATTCATCAAATACTTGGCTATCAAGATTATTCAAATATCATGACTCTTTTATATGATTTTGGATAAAGAATAATTCTACATAGTGTAATGAGAGGTTATTGCTTTGTACACCCCCAAGTGCATATAACGTCTCTTAGATAATAAATTGACATTATGGCTCACTGACCTTGGTGGGAACAAATAAGGTTTTCCATACTATGTTTCTGTGATGATGGTCTGTGCCATTCACCAGATGTCCTTAGCTGTAGCATACTCATATGAAAATGGTAATATAGGAGAGTTCCCACAGGTCCTTGGCTAAAATGAGGCGACAGAAAAAATAACACCAGCCAGACTCAAACACAAAGCCCAAATTTTACTGGCACACGACTTCAAGCTAGTGTATTTCCCTCATATTATAAGGGACATATTATAAAAAACTACTCTATTGGTTGTGCTGTGTGCTCCAGTGTATTCACACTCGAGCCTTTGGGCTTTTCACCTTAGCCAAGATCATGTTATGGTTGACCCATGTAGGGACGACCGCATACCTAGATGGTCAAGGGGCGGGGTGTCTAGAAGGCATTTGATGTGGTTTCCAAATCAGTGATAAATCACATGACATAACATCACAGGAAGTGTGCTGCAAGTTGCTGGCAGTATACTTGTGCATCCTCTCTGTCATTGCAGCGTTGGGTTTGGGCATTCGCATGCAGAACTTCCACCATGTCAACCACCACCACTCTTTCACCATGTACACTATGCCAACCATGTAATCGATTGGAGCACAACCACTCACTCACTGCCCATATGCCCCCAGTTACCTGGTGTACCCACTGTGTCAGCTTAAGTGCTGACGTGTGTCTAGTTTCCAGACCACATTTTCTCAAGCCCCCTCATTTGTCCAGTGTGTCTACCTCATCCACATGGGCCTCTACTGTGTTTATTTGAGTAAGGGTACTCATCCAGTGTGCCCATCATGTTCTCAACTGTCAACAATTGTCCACCCATACCATGTTGGTTTGAGCTCCCTCACCCATCCAGTGTGCCCATTGTCTCCACTCAAGGTCAATGCTCACCCACTACCCCTACCAGTGTGTTGACTCAAGTGCTCTTCATTCCCATGTGCATGCTATATGCACCTGAAGTACTACAACAATTTGGTTGTCCAGTGCATGTGCCATGTTCACTCAAGTGGTCTACCACATGTTGAATTGCACCTCCATTGCCTGTCTAGTGTGCTCTCAAGCAGTTTACTACCCACTCTTGTTCAGTATGCTCACTGTGGAGTGCTGAGAGTCATTTGGATGTCCAGAACTGCTGTCTCTGCCTTTTAATGCCATACAAAATATTTGTATCTTATAAATAACAAATTGTAATATAATTCAAATTTTTATCTTCAAGTAGAATCTGTAGATTGAGGTAATGCCTACTACAGAGGACACCATGGTTGGATGAGGATCCTATTGCATTTGTCAGCTCATGCTTTCTCTCCCCAGGTGTCCAACCTCAATTTGAATTCCTTTCTCAGTTCTCACTGTGTTTTCTCCTGGGAATTCAGCTATTTATTATTATTATTACCTATGCACCCGCACAACCCTTCTACTTCATATTCCTTGCAGCATTTTGCATACTTGAACCATCGCCATGTATCTGTGCTATCATTTTAGACCCTCTGTGATGTATTAGGGCTATGATGCGTAGTCTGTTGCTGACTGGCTTCTCATCTCACCTCAACAGAAGGTAAACCAACAAGCCAATGCCTTGATTGGTCAGTCATAACCAAGGTGGTTAACAGTCACGACATGCAAGTTACAAGTATGCTGATTGTTGGTTTTCCAGCTGCCAATACACACACACACACATCTCAGGCCCCAGCAATGCACAGTGGTGCTCATTGATCATATCATGTTAGTCACCATATCAGTCATTTATAGAATCCACTCATGTATCTGGCTAAATGATGACTGACAAGCACTGTTAACAGTGGTCCAACAGCCAAGTAAATTAATCCTGCACACTGACGCAGAATGACACAAGCTGTCCCAACAACTCCTCTATCCAGCCTTTAGCTCCCATAGCATTTGCATCAGTCTTGCTGGTGCTTGCCTGGACTATTTTTATTCCAGCCATGCAAAACTGAAATTCTTCCTCTAACTTTGACATTCAAGATATAATATCCCTTGGAGTGATGCCTGATGTGACAGGTTCAATGGAGGGTGGGATCTTGATGGTGCAGGATACTACTGCATTGACTGTATTTGCCTCTTTACTCAGCAGCTGGATGACTTTTAAGCCTGCACAAGGCTCTTTAACACAAGGCTATGGCATAGCCTTGCATTTGTTGGATAGAGATGGTGGTTGAATGTTGAAATTTGATACAGGCTACATGATACATGACACTTGACTTACATAAGATGTAGAGGAACCTTCCAGGTCACCTGATGCTATGGCACTGCAGTGGCACTGCCAATGGGAGGTCAAGGTCAAAAATTGTTTGAGCTCTAGGGGGCAAGCCACACACACAACTGGCCATTTTCAAGTGTTGTATGTGTTGGCAAATGACAGGGTAAACTACATACAATTACAGAAATATAAGTAATGATGGAATGAACACTGTGGGCCAACCAGCAAGTGCATGGCCCAAGCATAAGTCTGGCTTGTCATCTTATCTTCAGCCCATCTTGGCCCACATTGGTCCTTGTTCTAGGAGGCAGGTCACTTGCTCTGTTGTCTCAGACTCATTTCATTCTCATATTGTACTTACTATGGACTCTCTACCCATCACACGTCATATCAAGCAGGCCAGTGATGTTGCTCCTTACTTAGTTGCTCGTTTCAGACATATCTCATAACCACAGCCTTGGCTGAGTACAAAATGTACCTAGTATTAATATCAGCTTCCTTCTGCTCACCACTGACCATTACCATTCTATCAACCACTTTCCACTGTCCCCAATGTTCACCATCACTATCCATGAGTGGTCAAAGATGATGCATTCACATTGCAGGGCCTAAATAAAGTTTGGGAATTTGGTTAACATAAAGCAAATTTTATGGTGGATGTTGACTTTTGAGTAGCAGTGGCTGTTCTTGGGAATGCAAGGCTTCAAATCATCATGCACTCATAACTTGAGCATATCATGGAAATATGGTTAACAAATTCTATCACTGAGTCACAGTATGGAATGTAGTTCTATTAGTTTTTCATATGGAGTCAGAATATCCAAATATAAAGGAAGTTGTGCACCAAACAACAGATAAGTATTTTTATTTGCTAGCAGATATCTAGATGACGTGTTGATTTCCAAAGGGCTATATCAGTTTTGAAGTTAAGGGGAGATATACATACTTATCTTTACATAAAAAGATATACAGTGGCCCTGAGATTCTTATAACTATATGATTCCACCAAATGAGCCGCCAAGCATTATGTTTGAGGAAGATGATGTACCTATTCAGTTAGCTACCTCAAATCTACGAAAAAACAGCTATGGAAAGCTCTATAAGAACTCCAATTGTGCTAGAACACATCTCTTTGGTCACTTTGGCAAAAACCTATGCCTAGGCATGTGCTGAGAAGTCAGTGGAGTACTGATGAACATCCAATATAGTACTAGTGTTGATAAAAGAGTTCATTTCCTTTCTCATTGTGATGATGTGACTTGCAAAAAATCATACAACTGACAAGATTTCCACCTACTGTAATATGTTCAGCTTTACTGCAAAGCCAATTTCATTTTTCCATTCTATCTCAATTACACAACATATAATCATCACTATTGGATTAAAAGGCAATAATCTAATATTAACAAATAGCCATATAACAATGGTAATTTTCCCTATGAATGAGGCAGTCAACATTCCATTTGTATATAAGCAAGCTCTTTTTATCTTGTGCTACAAATTTGAGCTGCAAAAATACACAATCTCATTGATAGCTATATTTAGGTGTACCTGCAAGAAAATATTTGTGAAATGCAGGCTGTTTCCAATTACAGTATGAGGTATCTTTCAAAAGTATGGCTTTTTCTTTTGAAATATTTTCTATTTTAATAAGCTGTCACCTTAATGTTATGATGTTTTCTACAGTGGACTTGGTTAAATACAAGTAACACCAATATCAGTAAATTATTTTTGTGGATTTGACTATCCTTTGGATCGCAATGTTGGAACTAAGCCACCTCCTGTTGCAAACTTTCAAGAGTTAGTGAATACATGAAGCAATGACATATATTGATCAGATAAATATAGAAGTTAGATGAAGAATTGGGTCAAAATTATCATACGAATAAGGAAACATGTGTTGAAAAGAGTAAGTGAAAAATATAAGTGGTGGGATTGAAGAGGATCATATTGGTATATTAGACATAAGAATAGATGTAAGTAGTCACTTGGAAAGTCACTGGCATAGTTTTGATGGAGGAATAGTGTGATTGTGGTGCTGTATTTAGTGTGACAAAGAAGTTGCAGGATATCTTGTGCAACAATTCTTCTCAAATTGACTTTGATGTTTTCAATATTGTAGAAAGAGACAAATGGTTAGGTATACACTTGTTTAAGGATGCATTGAGGAGTTCTTTAAACCTACAGGAATTGCATCTTGTGTATTCTAGAATATTTAAGAAATGCAATTGTCCCATCTTGTTGCGAGTTCAATTTCTCTTGCATATCTTCAGTTTTAGATGACATTTGTATTTCCAACAACTTAAGCTGGATCCAACTCTTCATATACTATTGTAGAGCTCTGGATTGCTCCACAGTGATATTTACGTGATTGGCTATATTCTAGGCCTTTTTTGACAATATCCAGTTCAGCTCCAACCACCTGATGATGTTTTAGTAAATTGACAGCCCAGAGTTGCTTCTTTTCACTTTGAAACACTTTATTTAAATACTCCTCTATCTTTAACAGCACACTTACCTTAGTTTACAAGCGGCCTACCTAAAACCACGCCTAAACATTGTCCACTTTAGTGTAATATGTGACATAATCTTCAATCTGAACAATCTTTGGATATTATACAATAAGTTGGTGGATTAATGGATCTGTGCATGTGAGCAGGTATTCAATGAGAAGGTTCTACTTGTATCATCCTAATTAATCAAATCTGATAGACTTAGGGTATCCATTTCAAAGAGGAGAACAAGGAGCATTGCTTTACTAAGATCAAATGGAAAGAGAGGTTCAACATTGTGAACCATGAAATACAATGATAGGCTAGTTGAACAGACTATGGTGATATACTTAATCCAAAAGACCATGTAAGTAGTGGTATGCCAGCAAGCCTTTCCTTCTGTTACACTTCACTCCTCATCTGGTCCCTATTGGATATGATGGACACAGCCACACCATGATAAAATAAGATCAAAGAGCCCTTATTTTCCTGCAGTGACACAGCATTCCAAATCATCCAAATTCACTGTCCATTAAGTACACTTCTATATAAAACCACAAATCCAAGATCATGCTTGAATATGGCAATCAAAACCCAAAACACCATGTTATTCTTAGCCACAATGACTTATTATATGCCTGGCATCAGTCAGCATATGCCTAGCATTAGTAATTGCATAAATAAGCAATTATAGAGTGTATGATTACAGAGTAGATACATAAGCATTGGTTAGCAATTAGTTAGCATTACTTAACATGTGCCTGGATTACTAAGCATGTGCTTGAGATTGCTAAGCACATTGCATAGCTTTAATCAGCACATGCATGCACAAGTTATCATGTCTTTGGATTTGACATGCAAAGGTCATTGATCCCAGTGTATTCCTATGTAAAATAGAATACCTGGCACAAAGTCTGGAGGTGAGTAGATAAAGGCCAAAGCTTGGCAAGTGGATCGTCAAGTAGTCAGTGCAGTACACAGTACACCTCCTTGAGAGGAGCTACAACCAACCAAACCTTTTTAGTGAGAGGTTTATATGCAAAAGTAAGAAACTGAGTTGAAAGAAAAGACTGAAGTAAAAGCTTCTCAAGAAGTGAGCAGCTGAAAGAGATAATTGAGTAGAGGAAATAAATGAGTAAGTGGAAGACTGAAGTAGTCTTGTGTGGACCAATGATAAAATAGAACTTAAATGAAATGTAGAAATGGTGTCAAGCTTTTCTCAATCTCTTGGTGTATCATCAATACTTAAAATGCTAACCATGTATAACGAGTAATATACTTGTGATTAGAGTATTTAAGACTGTGCCAACAATGTAGGTACTTTTTTATCCAAGGATGATTTAATAGCTTAAACTCTTTGCCCATATTGAAATCAAGGAGTGTTATTGTTTGTTTCCTATGAGGGAAATTGTCAGTAATAGTGAATAAGAGGCAATAAAAGAAATGGCTGAGGAGTAGATTAAAGTTGGACTTGAACCTGCAATAAAACCTCACCTTTTCTAAAGTCAAAGTATGGATTTTCAACAACACTAAGGATCATCTTAGTGCTGGTGTTCATGTTAGACATCACCATTAGATGATCTGAATAAATAGGAAGTCTAAGACCTTTTCATACTCATTTAGCTATGATGATAATCTCAAAATCCAAATCAAAGACTATGGTAACAGTTAGTGTTTTAAAAGTCTAGTTGCTAAACCAGCAAAAGACTGGCAACTGGACCAGACTGCAATTGATCACAACTAAACTGCAGTTGCCAGTTTTGGCTAATTTTTGATTGGCTATGGTCCAGTTGCCTTGCTGAAGTACAAGGGCTACAACTGGTTACTGACCAATTGTAACCGACTGTTTGGCAACCAGTTCACTTATGGTGCAATTTACATATATACTATATTTATATATATGTGTAATTCTACAGAAGGCAACAATCAAGGTTATGTTAACAATAGGTGAGTATGGACATGATATTGCCAACTCTCAGCCTGTTATGATTACTTATATGATATTAAACTATTTAGCCTCAGTTGAATTTAATAGGTTACAACCATTTCATGTTCTTGATATAATATTAAACTATCTACTCTTGGTTGGATCTATTCAATCACAACCACCTTACTTTGCCCACTATAGTAGATCTTCTTATTATGGACCACTCTGATCTCCTCCCTTTATTCATGATTTCCATCATTCTTTTTCCACAATTCTCCACCTTGATATGTGATAAAACTGTTTAACTCCTAGTAGAATCTGCTGATCACTATTGCCTGTCTCAACACCTTCTTGACATGAGAATAAACTGTTTACTCTTGGTTGGATCAATTGATCACAACCATTCTTGAATCAAGATAGTTTGTGTTTCTCTCATACTGCCCTATGACATACTAGCAAACAGAGTCCTCTGATCTCCCTTGATAGGCACTCCTGCCTAATCTAAGTTGGTTGTATTTCCTAGTTGTATTTGCTCTCTATCACAACTATTTCATTTTTCTAGCTTTATAAATGACAGACCATTTCTCTCCTTATTCTTATTCTTGGTTGAATTCATTTGATTGCAACCACATACTGTCTTGGTCTTAACAAAAGACCACTTCACTTTCTAAATCTCTCACACTCCTTCCTGTGCTCTGATCTAGTCTTACCAATGGTTTGATTTTAGTAAAGGGGTAATGTTACAATTACTTCTAACTCTAGTTCTGTTCCTTGTCCTCACCTTACCAGGAATCCTAGAACCTATGCTTGTTGTTACATTGAGCCACCCTTGAACTCCTCCATATATCTCCTGGACCATTAAATCCATAATTCCCACACTTGCCATTCCCTGAGTCTCCTTTGCCCTTAATACTCTCACCTTTAGTATTCACTACCCTCCAAATATCACCAATACCTTGCTATCTCCAACATGTGTCTTATCCTTATCTCTTACCTTTAACATACATATATATGTACTTCTTTTCAACTTCCTTTGATCCTTGACCTTCCTTGATCTGGATTACCATATATGTGTTCTGTATTATCACATGATACCCTTTACTCTGGTCATAGGTCCCATTACTTAATCACCTTACCCTTGTTTGTGTCTATAAGTACTTATACCTTTTGCCTTCATTTTTGTACTTATCTTGACCTCCCAGTAAGGTAACCCCCATGTACTCTCATTCACCATTAAATTCATACCTTTGATTCCATATCATGCTCTGTTGGCCATCCTTGAACTTTATCCCTTAGGCTAGTTGTCTATTATAACTATTGTCATAACCTTTCTGAACTTCTCTACTGGAATACATTTAGCTCTATCGAGGTTAGTTGTAACATAGCTTAAGTTGAGGCCCCAGACCTTCTAATATAGCCCAGTCCATAACAGACTAGCTAGTATTAGGAAGAGCTGGAGGAGAAGGACAATACCATAAGGGGATAAGAGAATAAGAATGAGAAGAAGAAATGACAGCCTAAGCTGAGGTCCTAGATCTTCTAGTATAGCCTAGTTCATGATAAACTAGCTTATTCTTCTTATCCTTGCTTTAGATCCAGGTCTCCCCCATGTTCTTTCCATGCATGTACATCTGCATCATCTACTCGTTGCACACCACCTAGTGTGTGTACCTCAATGTAGGCATAGAAGACTTTGTCTGTCTTCCATCCTACTCTGCATTCTTGTCCACTTTGGACAGGATCTGCATTTTCTCCTTGGTCCAGTCATCTTGAAGAATAAAAGTGACATTAAGAGTTATGATGATCAAGTGCTCAAATTAAATCTGGAAGCAGGCTAGAATAGAGTGGTAAAGTGTCAGGAGCCATCATTCACAAAGGTGCTTGAGAATCTGACAGAGAATGAGACCATATATAATATGAGCTCAAATTGAGTTTAATTCACAATAAATACCAATCTACAAGCATTGGCAACACTTCCTTTCTTCTTTCAATATAGTAGTTAGTTGTATTCATTGAAGAATAACAATCTTGGATGAAGTAATATCTAGGAAATAGGTTGAGAGGATGTCTAGGTGTAATCTGTTCATTCCCTCTATTCTTAACATTCTTGAACATTTCACATAGAAAGAACTCTCATTCCATGGTGTCTACTAGTGCTTGGATAACATGTTTACCAACTGCTCCAACTACAACTTTAACAAATGAATTGACTTGATTGAGATCATTATCAATAAGAGTCTACATGGTCTGTGGAACATCAAGCACATCCTTCAGAAACACAGGATTTTGCTTAAAGGTAAGCATCTACAGTTCATGCTTAGTACCTGGTTCCAGTATTAACCTTGGCTACAGCCATGTTGTCTAACCTAGGCACATTTTTTATTGTAGCATATTTTTGAATCTACAAGAGTCAGCTTCCATATTAGAAGGTATAGTTGTAACTACTATCTTAATAACCATTAAATTTGTTTGGGTATTTCCTTTTCCACCACTTGCTACTATGTACCACCTATGAATTCTACCATTGCAAAACAACCAGCTCAGTGTTCATAACATTGTACTGGATGCTGAAAGACTAGATTGATATTTCTATAGAGGACAAGGATGAGAATGAAGACAAAGGAGATAACAATGACAAAAGGGAGAATAAGGACAAGGACAACTCATTAGGAGAAGTCAAAATCAATCATGCATGTTGCAAGTACAACCAGCTGGACATGTGACATATGCTGAACAGCTTGTCCACATTGTTGCATGTTATAATAAAGTGGTTGCTGGCATGTGGGTTTTTTCTGCTGACTATAATAAGATTTTTCTCCCCTCCATAAGTCAATTTCCCATAGTGGTTTAAGCATATATATCATTATATTTCCAATTAGTGAGTTGAACTTTCGCACCCTCTTTTTTTATAAAGAAATGACAGATCACAATGGAATACCATATAGTACTGTTTCACATGTGTACCCTGAAGTAGGTTGGAGGTAATGTTTTAAGATCTGCACCCCATTGCAGATGGGACAACCATAGACCAAGGATAGATGTTCCATGGGAGCATGGTCTGACATAACAACACCACACCTGTGCCCTCATCATTAACATCCCCTTACATGATGACCACTGGGCACTTCCATCTTGCCGAGAGCACACAACAGTCGTCATTCATTGTTGTCGCCTGGCCTTCACCCCCACTTATCTCAAGCTGGCACTTGTGGGTACCTGCACCCATGGCCACGGGTACAGGTCTAACGCGGGTATAGAAATTCTGACCTGTACCTGTACCTGCATGGGTTACCCATACCTGTGTAGTTCCCTAATTGCAGCACCACTGCGTCAAACAAAGATACCCTCGGACCTCTAAAATCAAGTGAACGATGGTCGCTTCACTTACAAATTAATCAAGTATATCAAGAAAAAGTTCAATCTCGACCTCTGACCTCTGGCAGAACATGCCTGTCGCATTCGCACTTCCCTGTCCGAGCACTATCACATTTCAACCTAGTCTAGAATGATACACAATCTTTCTGTTTGGCTCCATGAATACGCTGGGGATCATGCAATTAAGGACAGTATCCAGGGATTTTGGATATAACAAACTGATGATGTGCACAGAACTGAGGCTTGACCTCGATCCAGATGAGAGGCCTGATGAGGAGGACAGTGAAAGAGACGATGACGATGTGGATAACGAGGAGAATCCAATCGTTGCAGAGCTTCTCGACAACCACGTTCTCATTGAGGAGGGATATGGGGCATTATAGTTACAGGTTGGTTCTTGCGGAAATACACACATATCGTCTAGTTGTAAATGAAAATGATTACATATATGGCATGTATCATTCACGCAAGCAGCATACAACATGTCTACGTTCTCGAGAGAGCAGTGATATGTTCTCGCGAGCGAGGGTTTTCACATGATAAACTCTGATGATCTCTGCGCGATGGCACGGTGACATCATGCATCACCGCATGTCACACTTTTGCAATTGCTTTTCCCAAGAGCCATCTGCACCATGTTTCCATACCCATTCACCCCGCCTTCGAATAAGAAGAACATCATCCAGACAGACGCTACTCTCAGCAGCTCATTCACAAGGTTGACTCTGGATGCGAGCATGAACACAAGCCTTGCAGAGCGTACAAAAGGGGAGGGAAGTTGTCAGCCACTCTCGTCGCAGGATGCCGAATCATATGCTCATAATGTCTTGCCATTCCGGCAATGGGTTGAAATCGAAGATGGCGGTCCACTTATCTTTGACGTTGAAAGCCTGCCCATCACTTCTCCATATGGTCGCGCGCTTTGACAGCATATTCTCCAGGGAACGCCTTCTTAGCTCCGCTCTAAGGGAAAATGTGCACATATGCGCACTGGTGATTTTGTGGCTACTCAGATGGCATTCACAGGCGTTCTCCAGGGATCACACTTGCTTCAGTCTTCTGGTTCGTGTTCAAGAGACAATGCAAAAATAACGGCCAAGGTGGAGACCCAAGAATTTGACCCAGACGTTGGAACGAACACAGGAGGACTCAAGGTCTTCTCTGATGCTATGGAGAAGATGCATAGCTTGCAGGATGAAGTCTCGCAACAGGTGTGACATGATTTCCTATCTTGTGTCCTCCATTGCTCAATCGACGGTAGTGAGACTATATAAATGATCTAGAGTCGCGACTCGCGGCCAAGAACGAGAAAAATGCTATGTTTTCCAGAGATCTGCTGCAAATGGATACTGCAAATAAGCAGGAAACTAACAGATATTGAGAAGCACTCATCAAGGCTGCAAAAAGTAGGGGAAAGTGACAGGTTTCTCAAACCATTATGGCTAAATCATTGACATAGCTACTCCACAGTCAAATCCGACTTGGATGAGCTCAAGACCTCCTATTTGTCGTTCTCGGTTGTCATATCAGAAGCTAAGGTAAGCATGGTTAGCTTTGCGAATTGGTGAGATATCACGTGCATCCAACTTTGAGGCTCACTCTGTTTTTCACAGCTCGATTTCCCCAAGAAGACTTAGCCGTTACCAGATATTGAAGCCATATGCGATGATGAGGGCCAGTTAACATTGACTGCAGAAACAAGAAACACAGTCAACAAACTCCGCTCCAAGCTTTTGAAGAGTAGGTCTGCAGTGAATGTTGGCTAAGTCACATTAATGGTCGCCTTTGCAGCTCAGCAAACTAGGGAGACATTGCGTGACAAGCTTCACGTCATGGGAGCCAAGTTGGTAGAAGCCAAAGCTCGGATCTTGGAGTTAGAAAAGCTGGCAAAAGAAAGTAGAATTCAATCAGAATTAACTGCACTCAACGTCTACCAGTCTGGTAGGAGGACCTTGCGACTCTCGGAAGATTGCTGATGGTCCAAAAGCCAAAAATATGATGGAAGTTGCACAATGCTTGCGAGACCAGAAGCATGAGTCTTACTTGCTGCCACACCTACTTTAGGTAGATTCTAGGCAGCAGCCGCAACGTCTCCTGATGATGCATAGGTAAATGCATTCCACCCAGTAGCCTTGGATCAGACTGCGCGCCACTTATAGATGCACCTGTGGGACCCACACACACAATCAGCTAGCACAGATCCTCACGCTATCACCATCCCCGACACGCCACCCATGCCGGGGAGCATCTCATTTCCTAAATCCATCCCTTACCTCTCACCCCCAATGTTAGGTGGTATGGAGGAGACAATGCAACTCAACCCTGGAGAGAGGGTCGCATGCCGAACATCACTTTCTGCTCCTGTGTGAGGGAGGGCCCTTGGGATTCTTGGACCAACGAATCATCTCCCCTCCAGGTTGTACAAGTTGCTACCTCCGCACCTCCGCAGTGCATGACCACAGTCAATCAGAACTGCCTCCCACATTTCTGTCACGCGCAATATCGGACGCCCTGAAATCCGATTCTGATGTTGTCTCCCTTCCATTGAGACTTAATGTGGAAACGGCATGGAGAAAAACATCCACTATCTATGGCAAGGATGGGGTAGGATTAATTTCCTTGCAGTGATCGGATTTTGGACGTTGTTCGGGGCCCGGGCTCGCAACTGCAGGCCTTGAGGGGGAATTTTACCACATTGGAATATTCAGAGTGCTAAGTGTTCTGAGGATGGCAGGTTTGTTGGGAATCACAAATGGGACTGCTGTCAGTGGCATCTTGTTTTGTTTTTGCCCCCATGCTGTCTTGTGATGCTGGTCCAGACGCTCATATGTTCTTTCAAAGTCACGCGTCCTCTGTTGGCAAACGTTTCGTGCTTTATTATTTTCGCCGCAGCGTTGTGTTCATAGGCCCTTTGTTCCATTGTTTGGGCAGTGACCTAGCTACGGTGGTCTAGGGTTATCAGTGTACAGTCGTTCAGGCAGCCTCTGCAGTGCACCTGCAATCGCTTGCCCATGCTTGGCGAGAATTCCACGCAACCAACACCAACTTGTGCAGGCCATATCGATGCAACAATGTTGGCTACCTCTCCCTATTTAGCTGCCAATGGGACCCCTGGCAGTATCACAGAAGAGTTTATTTTCCCATTAGGGCAAGTTTGTCAGGCACGTTGACTCGCTGTTTTTGACGCATATTATGCTTACATTCAGTGGAATGGAGAGCTTTGACACCGTGTAATATGCGACCCTTCAGGTGGCTGTACTTGCCTCAGCTAATAACTGCCTCAACTTCGAGCCACTGACACTCCGACTGATATCTTCTTCATTTGCTGTATTTTGGTGCTCAATTTTGGCTATTCAACTTGCTAGCTGCCACAATCATGAACTCCTTTGACGTGGCTGAGGAGGCTAAATGAGAATTGCAAGCATCCAAACACTCGAGACAACAAACCCAGACTGCCATTGTCACTTGATGGTGATAGTGTGTGATGTATGGGTTTGGGGATGTACCGAGGATGAGCATGCGCGCAATGATTAGGGCTGGCAATGGCGAGTGACGACCAGTAGCCCAGCAGGTGGATGGGTGGACAGCTGCACACATGCACCATAAGGGAGCTAGGCTAAATGCATCGGCATCGGGAAACAGATACATGATGCATTAGCAGCAAGAGAGGGTCACACCTCTTCGAGAATTGTCATCCAATCCTTGCAAAATTACATTACATTCTGACGGTAATCAGAATAACAATATAGCCTGGAAATTCCAAGGAGAAAGCAGTGCTTGACACCCAACGTTGCAGGTATTGAGGAAAAAAATGGTAGACTGCTAGGGTCTGCAGTCTCTGACGCCAATGACTAAGTGACTCGGGCGTGTTTGGAGTAACTGACCACCTGGCAGCGGTGCATGACCCAGCAGGCCAAGGTCAGCCCCTCTGGTGCACTCCATACAGCAACAAGTCACATTGCCAATGCCAGTGACCCGGGTGTGCTTGGATTAACTGACCACCTGGTGGCAGTGCAAGACCAATCGGGCCAGGGTCAGCCCCGCCAATACTTTCCATACAGCAACTTCTCTCTGCTAATATCAATGGCCCAGTGACCTGGTATGCTCTGTCCACTGAACTGGTCAGTGCTTGTTCGGCTGAAATGAGTCAGTGGGCCCTGCATTCCAAAAGCAGCAGGTCCCTTGAAGGAGATTGTATGCCCACTTGGAGGCAGGATGGCTGCTATCTCTTAAACAGGGAACCACGAGGATTTGTATGCAACACGTCCAATTACTCAAACTAATACACCCACCTGGCGGCAGGGTGGTTGCTGTCCTCAGAGCGACACCTCTAGCCCCATTAAGGGCAACAAAAACTTCTTGCATACACAGGAAGTCTGAGAGAAATGTTTCAGTCAACGCTTGGTTATCTATCCATTGCTGGAAGGTGCACTGTAAAAAGTCATAGTCAGAAAATTTTGAGCTAGAACCTGAGAACGTGAAGACACACCGAAATTATAATGGCTAGCTATAACCAGGTACAGAGCCATTGTTGAAAGCAGTGAGCTTAAAAGTGTGTGCAGTTGCCCATCGCAGCTGGGCAACAGTGGGAGCTCCTTCTATCCCTTGTGCTGGAGGGAATGAGAGTGCTATCTCATGTTTGTACATTGTGTGAAAATTCAAACTCAGCATACTTCCTTTTTGGGCTCTCAATACTTAAACCTAGCAGCCTATCACCAAAATGATCAAACTCCGATGACCCCCTGACAAGGCAATCCCAATGCGCAGCCTGAGTCGCTGTCATGACAAAAGATATTATGACATCGTTCGCACGCGATAGTCGTCAGAGTGTGTTTGCAGATGGCCTTCATAGATCCGCTTGTCCAAGTCTTCCAAAATTGGCCTTGTGCGTTTTTGGTCTTGTACAGTGTCATCTCCAGTTGATTTCGCTGACTTTGCATGAGCAATCTCCAAAAGAAAATGCAGATCATGCTGAGGAGTGTGGTCAATGATGTGCTGAAGAAGAAGCTTCTTCCTACGGCATTCCACCACTTTGCTGACGGTAAGCGGTCCTCTGAGGCACTCAAGGGCTTGCTTCATGGTTGAATGAGATAGAAGGTTGACTTTCTCTGTGTTGCTCTCTTGCACTGTGGGCATGTTCAAGAAATCAGGTGGTGGCGGCGACATGCTCTACCCTCTAATGACAAGGACATGATTTTGAGCTGCCACACAGGTCAGTGTTGCTTGTAGCTTTCTGACGTCCTAGACCTCATTTTTGGAACCATTTTTTCACCCTTCCTTATGAAAGCTTCCCCCCAAAAAACCTATAGCAAGGCCCATCTGGTGCAGAATGCCTGCTGGCCCCAAAGCTGCCCCATGTCCTACTCGTCCTCCGGTCCAGTCAATGCTCTGTACCCTCCCTCACACCTGATCTCGTTGTGCAACAACCTCATCAAGACAGGCTTCTACCTCGGGGACAAGTCTATTCTTGACAATGTTCACTGGGTTCGTGACGACCGTGCTGACTGCTTGACAGTCAAGCCAGTGACGCCTGTCGACAATGAAGTCTGTGTAACTGCTGCTTCAGCAAAGCATCCATCCCCTCCTCCTGACAGTCATATTGAGCTGGCACCCATTTCTGCTATTGTGCAGACTTCTAGCCAGGGTTTCTGGACTACGTCTGATGGTGGCTATTGCTGAAAACCCACAACCTGGCAACCTCTTGCCGATGTCAAGCTTTCAAGCACTGCTGAGACACCCAATATGCAACCAGTCAGAGTTGATTTCAAGAATGTAGTCTGGAACCTTGGGCAGTTGCGAGAAAAAAATTTAGACTCCTGGTTATAACCAGGATAAAGGGTTTGGGCTTCCGGGAGGGGTCAGCAGATGGCGCATCAGAGTGCGCCATGCCTTGTTTGAGGTTAGCACCAGTTCTTGTGCCAAAAATCTTCTCTGATTTTTCTTAATTTCTTGAAGTGGCAGGTGAGATCAGCTCTGCCACCAACACCGCCAGCTCAGGCAGTGGTGCTGAACATGCAGGTCATCTAACGTTGCCAGCTCCTGTAATATTACCATAAAGCCAGAGGATGCCGGTATATTGAGCGTGATGCATTTTTAAATCAGCGTCCTGACATGTCTGTCACAAATGCCCTTTCCATGAAACAATGGCCGTCAGCTTATGAAAGGACCCGAGCTGAGCTGGATAGACTCATGGCTATGCACGACGTTGTACCAGTCCCGGTGTACAGTATTCATGGAGACCTTATCGCCTGATGCTTACAGGCACTCTTTTGAAAACACTTTGGTTGAGTCGCATTTTAACCTCACCCACTGGGCTGTTGCAAGAAAGAAAAGCCAGCCAGGTAGTGATGTTTTCACTGCAGATGTTTACACAACTCACGTCATTGCCCCCCCTCCTTCTGCAGTGGCCGGTACTCTGAGAAAGCGTAAAAGCAGTCTCTACATTAGCCCTTCCTCTTCCCCCATAAAGAAACTTCACCATGATTAGTTTGCATTTTATCTCCCGCTGGCCTTGCCTCTCGTTATTCCTCTCGCTAACCACGTTTGCCTGTTTCGACATTTATATATTCTTTTTATAATGTGCTGTTTGTTAGGACCATTTGTCATCTCCGTTATGCTACATCAGTTGTTATGTCTCGTTCCAGACTGTGTGTACAGTCTTTCGTTACTTACCCTGGGACAAATTCGAGTGATCTTGCTTTAGAACTCATCCGTGTGCCACTCCCTGGCAACAAGCAAGGTTTTCGTTGCTGCCAGGCCGTATCCCTGAGTATGAAGACTGCCGGAAAGATTTTCCACAGTGCCCTGGGTTGGGTTATGTAATCACAATGGAGTGGCAGATTGTCTCGTGACTTCCAGTTTGGTAATGCCGGCCAGATCTGGGCAGAGTTCAAGGCCAGGAGGACGACACTGTGCCCAAACTCAATGAACCCGTGTTGCGTGCTTCTCCATAACAGATGGTGAAAAAACAGACATAAAATGGTAAGCCTTTTCGTGTGAGGTGGTCGGAGGCAACGTGGCTCAGCATCAGCAATGAAAGATCTGGCAGTGTTCGTTAGAAAAACACAGTGCAGCTTTTGCAGCAGTCCAGCAGGGCAATGAATGCAAGAATGCGTTCAATGTGGGGCAGTTGTCTGTGAACAGGGTTCACCAGACAAATCGGGGTGCTTAGTGTTTGGAACTGTCTCACGTTTAGTGCCGTTCCTTTGTCTATTATGCAAACAGACGGAGTGGAAGAAGATGCAGAGGCTGCAACTAATCCTAGCAGTAAGTCATTCATTTTTCAGTGAAAATGTGCCAGTCTAACTGCTGCAGTATGCTTTCAGAGGTTACAGCAGAAGCAAGCAAGCCAGGCTCAATTGGCCCATGGTCCTAGTTAGTTTGCAGCTCGCTGAGAACTCCGACAGCTATCTATGTGATGCACTCATGCTGGGTGTCAAACTCCTCAAAAATGTAAATGTAAGCGGCCAGATTTGCAGGGACTGGCCACATGACAACACCCCAGGGTCAGTCACAGGTAGTTCACACTTCGTTGAAGTCATCGGGTAAGCTGGCAGCACAGGCGAAAATGCAACCAGCATGTGAAATCATTGAGCGGTCTATGGCATCTGGCCTACCTGCCAATACGTTCATCGTAGTGGACATGCATGCAGAAACAGACTCTGGAGCCCTCTAATATGGAGGCGGAAGGACAAACCCCATGTTTGTGCCCCCTCAGAGGTCATTGAGAGCTACTGTGGAGCAAAGCTACTGCAGTCAATGAAGGCAGCCAGTCTCTCTGCATAAAAAGATAAACCAGCTGAGACTCCAAAATGGTTCGACGAGTCTCCCTACTTCCGTGGTGGATAGAGAGTGCTCTTCCTAGCGACCTGTGCGGTGAGTGTGCAAAGCGAGAACGGGTTTATCGACGTGAAACGTTTAGTGGACAGGTGAGTGTCTGTATTTTTTTTTCAGGTATGAATAGCTTGAGATTTGGCAGGGACATGTTTGACCTTGTTATCAGATTCAGAGGAGCTCAAATTGGGTACCTGCTCTCCGCAATTGTCGAGCACTTGGGCACGAACAAATACGCAAACATATGGGACACAGTTATACAAGTCACATCTCAGGAGCTCAACCTGCTGAAAATCAACAGCGTGGTCGCGGTATATAGGGAGCAAGGATCCGCAGCAGTTGAGTCTCGGGAAATTGGACTGCACTTGCTGCCGATGAGGCCATGGGACGTCGAGTTTGCAGTCTGCGGCACAGAAAGTTGCTGACCAAGACCATATGAATTCTATACTCAAACGCATGGAGGAGGGGTGCGAACTCAGTGCAGGTGCTGTGGCTGGACCTCTGAAGTCGTGAACAGTTCAGACATAGAGGAGTACATTTTCCCACTCAACTGCATGGTCCCAAACGTCTATTGGCATACATACCCTATGTCCATGGTGCTGGCTGTCGCATTTCTGACTGTCACAAAGCAGAAGCATAGTATGGCTAGCAGAGTATGATGATGAGCAGCCGCCAACCAAGCATTACATATAGAACAAATTATGTCACGACGCCGTGATGCAGACACTAAGTGCCCCAAGTTCAGCTGCTCAGACACACTGAACATCGTCGACAGAGACCTTGCTTACAAAGCAGTCAATTGGAACTTTTTCATACTCGAATCAGCGATATATGCCATACACAGGCAGTGGGGAAAAGCAAGACCCCGCAAGTCGTGCTGGTTTTTCCATCAGACTTCATTGAGATGTAGCAGAGGCAGAATGAACAAGGGAGGTTCTAAATGGAGATTTGTGCTGCCTTACTTCATAGCAACAGGTCTTCGCCTGAGTCGGTATGCTGTTGTGGCACACCGTTTCGATGCTCTTGGCACCAAACATCGGTTCCATCTTGTCGGGTGCCATCTTATGCTTAAATACAACGCGTCGCTTCTTCGCCATGAGCACTCACAGCAAATACGCCTGTCTATGAGGGTGTTAGCTTTCTATCATGTAAGTGGAACACCTGTTGTCGGGACATCCTGTGTCATAAATCCAGCATTCTTTTGACGTCACTCTGCCCACTCACTGCTGAAGGGAAGAGAGGCAGAATGGATGGAGTGGACCAACGAGCTAGTCTGAATGTCTCTAGATTTGGAAGCGACACTGCAACAGGCTGTTATGGCCACCTCCATGTAACTATTCAAAGGGCCCAAATGGCGCAGGCGGTCGCCAATATGAACGCTCCAACCCTTGCCCTTGCCATGCCCTCATAAGACTGACAGCTTGCCAGTCGCCCCTAATTTCCTCACCTCGCATCTGCCCGCGCCCAATCGGCATCTACTGGCCCCCCTCACGCCTGCTCTGGCTCCTCCACTGTCTGGTGTCCCTGTCTGTCTCCTCCGTGACCTAAAAAGGCCCGCACCCTTGGCTGGTCTGTTGGAGCTCTGCTAACTCTGGTGGAGATACGAAGAACCTTTACTCTCCACCTGCTTTTGCCTACCCACAAGATCGTGGCCGCCAGTATCGGAAGCGCTACCTTCCAATTGGATGCAGAGGCACAGCCTGGTAGGGAGAGCTCGTGAGAGAGACGACTCACGGAAGTGGAATAACGCTGAAGACTTGGTCTAGAAAGCTGTCCTCAATATCCAGGTGAGGGACAATCAAAAGAGAGGGGAAGAGCAGCGTTTCTTGGAAAGAAGTACGAGCTATATATACGTACGGAGATTGTTTGTATCAGTGATGGAAACAATCTCCAAAAGGAAGAATGAAAGATAAGAGATATAAAGGCCATTGGCCAAAGATAAGAGGAATAAATGCTTATAGGTTGAACTATGAGCGTGAAATGCTATAGGCAGATAAGCATTAGCCAATAGCGTAAAAGGAGCTTATCTCTATGTCATAGTCCGTGTGAAGCGAACATGATAAGCGAAAAAGAGAACATGGGAAATGTAAAATCCAACAGCCAGCACCGCGGATCCATGGTACATCAGCAAACCCCTTAATCCCTGTGTAGTGCTGTGCAGCCTTTTACAGGCTATCACAGTTCTCACAGTGTCACAGATAAGTCCCACTCTGTCCAGGCCTGTAGCAGGCCTAAGCAGTCACGGTCACACACCGCGCATACAGGGCTACAGGGCTACAGCATGACACATGCGGTCCCATGCATAGGTTTTTTTTTTCTCATCCTTTGGATTACACCTCGAATAAATCAAATATGTATATTTTGTACACTACATACATTTGAATATAACTACTAACTTACTGTGCTCAGGTGAGCTCACCTGCGACAGCATCACGTTGTGTTGTTGTCGCTGTCCTGCCATCCTGGCAGCTGGATCCGACATGTGAGAAGTGACCAGTGAGCGTTCAGGCTCGCAGAAACACAGTGGGAGATGACTGGCAAGCGTCTGGGCTCACAGGGACACGGCGACAGCAACAGCGAGCATTTGGGCTCATAAGGACACAGTGGGAGCAGCCATCGGGCATTTGGGCTCACAGGGACACGGTGAGGGCAACGGCGAGCATTTAGGCTCGCAGGGGACATGGTGGGAGCGACTGGCGAGCGTTCAGGCTTGCAGAGACAGGGTGGGGGCGACGGTGAGCCATTGGGCTCACAGGGACACAGTGAGGGCGGCGGCGAGTGTTGGCACTCGCAGAGACAGGGTGGGAGAGACAACTGGCGAGCATTTGGGCTCGCGGGAACACAGCGACAGTGACGGTGAGCCATTGGACTCACAGGGACACAGTGAGGGCAGCGACGAGTGTTGGCGCTCACAGAGACAGGGTGGGAGCGACCAGCAAGCGTTCAGGCTCAGAGACAGGGTGAGGGATGACCGGTGAGTGTTTGCGCCCGCAGAGACAGGGTGGGAGCAACCAGTGAGCATTCAGGCTTGTTGGGACATGGTGAGGGTGGCGGCGAGCGTTTGTGCTTGCAGGGACATGATGGGGGCAACCGGCGACTGATCTAGCTTGTAGAAACACGGTGGGGGGCAACTGGTGACCAATCTAGCTCGTAGAAACATGGTGGAGGGCGACCAGCAAGCGTTCAGGCTCGCAGAGACAGGGTGAGGGTGACGGTGAGCCATTAGGCTCGTAAGGACATGGTGGGAGCAACCAGCGAGCGTTTGTGCTCGCAGGGACACGGTAAGGGCAGTGGCAAGTGTTGGTGCTCACTGGGACATGGTGGGGGCGAGTGGCGAGCGTTCAGGCTTGCAGAGACAGGATGTAGATGACAGCGAGCAACTGCACTTGTAAGGACGTGGTTGAGGTGACCAGGGAGCCATTGGGCTCGTAAGGACACAGTGGGGGCGACTGGTGAGCGTTCGGGCTCACAAAGACATGGTGAGGGCGACAACGAGCAATTGCACTCATAAGGACGTGATGGGGGCGACATGTGGTTGGGCTCGAGAGTGGTGGCACAATGTCAACCTACACATGATTTGTGACATGTGACGGACTAAAAAAAACACTAAGTCCAAGTGAGAATTAGGAAAAAAAGGCTACACTTCATTAGAATTGATCTAGTACTCACCTGTATTTGCCTGCAGTGCTGTAGCCATCCCACCTGTAATTACTGTAACTGTGAGGTGCCTGTGGCACCCATCCTGTAAGTGCTGTAACAATGCTGTAAGTTTGTGACACACCTGTGACAACTGTGCGAAAAGAAGGGGTTTGCTGATGTAGGACATAGTGGAGGAAAGCATGAAGAGGCCATTTGAGTTTTTGCTGTATTCATGATGCTGGCTAAGGTTGCGCCATTTATATATAACCCATGCACAGCAGACACAAATTTCAAGATGCGGCATGCAGGAAGCAGCAGCTTGGGCACCACGGTGGTGTTGATAGTATGGTGGTTTGACACAATGTGTGGGGCTTGTTACTTGCTGCAGGGATGACAACAAAACAACCATGTAGAGCAACAACCAACTCAACTCATCGAAGTTTCTGGTGCCCACTCGTCTCTATTGTGGCATTTCTGTCATGATAGGATTTGAAAGCAGTATGTTTCTAAACTAATTCATCTATACACGGTACAGCCTGGTAGTATATCCCCCTAGCTTGAGGAACAAGGCTAGATCATTCATCCACTGTCTATCCCCCTCTTCCTTGCGTTTCACTGCTTTGTGGCCTTTTTTGGTTGTCAATGTATGAGAATAACGACCCTGCAGCATACTGAGTGAATGAGTACCTTGTTTCCCCTTCAGCTATGTGAGTGTTCCAATGAGTGATGAACGCAGATGGGATTGAGATCATAGACCCTGGGGGGAATTCGAGGACAACCTTTAACTCGCGTAGCACAATATGGCTGCCATGCTTGGGATCAAAGTGACCCAGTGCTGTGATGTTACAAATTCCAAATGATAAGTTTGCTGAAAGGACGCCAAAGGTAGGGCCATTCGTCGTACAGTTTCGAAAGCTGCTCTTCATAGTACCGCTGAACTTAAGCATATCAATAAGCAGAGGAAAAGAAACTAACAAGGATTCCTCTAGTAACTGCAAGTGAAGTGGGATGAGCTCACATTTTGAATTGGTGGTCCGTTGGCCGTTCAAGTTGTAATCTAGAGAAGTGTCTTCCGCGCTGGACCGTGTACAAGTCTCCTGGAAGGGAGCTTCATAGAGGGTGAGAATCCTGTCTCAGAATCCACTAAGGAGTGTGTAACAACTCACCTGCCGAATGAACTAGCCCTGAAAATGGATGGCGCTCAAGCATGTTACCCACACCTCCCCATCAGTGTTGCAGTGATGCACCGACGAGTAGGCAGGCATGGAGGTCGTGAAGAAGCCCTGGCAGCGATGCTGGGTGGAACCGCCTCCAGTGCAGATCTTGGTGGTAGTAGCAAATATTCGAGTGAGAGCCTTGAAGACTGAAGTGGAGAAAGGTTCTATGGTAACAGCAGTTGGACATGGGTCAGTCAATCCTAAGCGATAGGGAAACTCCGTTTCAAAAGCGCACGCTTCTGCGTGCCTCTGTCGGAACGAAAGGGAATCCAGTTCATATTCTGGAACCAGAATGTGGAATCGAAGAATGGCAATGTAAATAAACTTGGAGACGCTGGCGGGGGCCCCGGGAAGAGTTCTCTTTTCTCCTTGACAGCCTAAGACCCTGAAATCAATTCATTCAGAGCTAGGGTTCAATGGCTGGTAGAGCGCAATGTCTTTTGTCGTGTCCGGTGCGTTCTCGACAGCCCTTGAAAATCCAAGGGAATGACAATGGTTCTCGCGTCTGGTCGTACTCATAATCGCAGCAGGTCTCCAAGGTGAACAGCCTCTAGTCGATGGAACAATGTAGATAAGGGAAGTCAGCAAAACAGATCCATAACTTCGGGAAAAGGATTGACTCTAAGGGTCGGGCACATTGCGCCTTGTGTCTGACGTGCATCATGCCGCCAGGCCTGGGGGCTGTCCTTGGACAGTCTCTGGCTAGGTGGTGCGTGCGCCAACAACCTCGGCTTGTCTTCTCCCCCACTCTCACCAGTGGGTGTAGGAGGGCAGTTCCAGCATGCGCTTGATGATCGACTTAGAACTGGCATGGACAAGGGGAATCTGACTGTCTAATTAAAACATAGCATTGTGATGGTCAGAAAGCAACATTGATGCAA
>JBBPMC010000128.1:0-40593 GCA_038090115.1 Strobilomyces echinocephalus | reverse complement strand
ATACACCATGATAATCATGGATAATGTTCGGGTCACGCGTGCCAACCCAATTATAGAGCTATATGGTATCTCGATCGGAGCCATCTCGTCTGGATACGATTATCACATTTTTGCAGTTTTTGTGATGAAGGAGCGTGAGGCCAGTTGACCCGTGCCTGAGGCTTTCTGGAGAAATGTAGATCTTGCTGTTTTACCTTTTTTTTGCCGTGGAGTTCGTGACTGTATCTCGTGGTCTTTCACGGTTGAGTGGTGCTCAACTTGCCATGTCATGACTCGATTGAAGAGTGGTTATTTACAAGATATGTACCCTCTCTATTCACTTGATCATTCCCGCCCTCGAGTTGGTCGATATGCCTGAATTATTGTCCATGCAGGTAGATAAAGGTTACCTCTAACACCTCAGGTAACCAGAACGCGCGCCGCGCGTCCGCACCCCGCCGGATATGCACCACGACAGCACGATCTTCATTGGTATCTAACACATCCAATCACAAGCCGACCTCAAAGTCTGTCGACTGGTCAGCGACGTCGCCATGCGCTCGAGAACGTGGCCGCTCACCCGATCGTCAGCATCAGCAGGTACCCTATGGTCGACACGACCTGATCGCGCTCGTCAGTCACGCTCAGGTAGCCCCCTGTCACGAACACACGCACCAACGTCGCGATGACGCTCGCCGGTATGCCGTTCTTGAGAAAGTCGACGTTGGTGAGGTAAGTTTGCCCGAGATCGTCCTCTTGCGCGGCCCTGACAAACCACAATCGTCAACGCGCGCCAACAAAAAACGAGGTCTAGCACGACGCACGCGAGTTGGTTGGGAAAACCAGACACCGGCATACCCATTCCTGTAGAGCATATCAGACCCGTGAGGAAGATGAGCAAATTCGCGTGGTCGCCGGGAAGGTTCTTCCCCACTTGTTGCGCGATGGGGACGAGGAGTACGCTGGCGATCGTATGACTGATGAACGTCGAGACGACCTACGACAAACGCGGAGGGTAAAGTGAGATCGTGAATGATAAAGAGAGGGAGACCTACGAGGACGACGACGGAGAGTATGATGACGACGCTGTAGAGCGATCGACCTTCCAGCATGCGGTGGATCACGCCGTCCATGGTATCCATGAGCCCGCTGGACTTGACGCCGTCCCCGAGCGCGATACCGCCCATAGCCAAGAACACAATCGTCCACGCGAACTGCTCGAAATCGTCCTGTGCAACGCGTCAGCGCAGGAAACCACGCCCCATCGTGCATAGTATACCTTTTTGAGGATACCGGTCGCAAAGAACGCCACAATTGGGATGATCGCGATGATGCCCATATCGCCAAGGATATATTCGATTTTGTGTTCGACGCACCACAATGCGATCGTCACGAGGCACACTACCGTCACCCAGTATTGCTTGAGCGCGAACGACTCCCTCGTCGGCCGGATCGCTCTAATCTCGATCTCACCGTCTCCGTCTGGCGCACGCGCAGGTCGGTAGCTCACGAGGAGAAGCAACCAGATAAGCAGAACGGATATGATGGATACGGGCAGCGCGACCGTGAACCAACTGCCCCAATCAAGTTGGGGTTCCATGAAGCCGATGGCGATGAGGTTCTGAGGCGACGAGATAGGCGAGCTTTGACCGCCGATGTTGGCAGCCAGCGCAATCCCTAGCTATGCAGGCGTTACGTCGGTCTATCCGGTCTGCGTGGAGTGGACTCACGATCAAGCACGGCGCGAAAGCGGCCCTCGCAGGTAACGTTCGGAGGATAGGCTATACAGGCGTTCAAACAGGGCTGACACCACAAGCAGCAGACTTACGCGAATCAACGTGAAGCAAAGCGCGGGCGCGGCGACGTTACTAATGATCGTCGAGCCTGGAGAAAACTGATACAAAATTACGACCCACCTGATCCACATGCTGGCGAAACACGACACGGCCATAAAGGCCAAAAGAACCGTTCGAGGCTTTGATCCGGCCATGCTCAACAGGCGGGTGATCAGCATTCGGTCGATGTTTGTCTTACTGAGTGCGGCCGAAATCGTCAAACCACCAACGAGGAGCATAATCGTGGGCGAAAACATGGCTGAAAATACGTGTCTGCGTGGCACTCGTCAACGACGTTGGTTGGATGGCGAATCCGCAACTCACTTTGTCGCATCGGATGTCGACAGTGGCACGGGGTCTTCGCCATCAGAACGAATGACTCTGAAGACGACCAAGAGAAATGGGACAAGAATCGAAGTCACGAAAAGTGGGATAGCCTAAACTGCGTCAGCACGATCGTGATACCCGACATGTCACGAACCGACCTCAGACGCCCACATGATCGTGCTGAACATCAGGACAGCGAAGCACTTGTTCGCTTCGGGGCCATCCTTGACGACGTTCGTGTTCATGAGTACTACGAAGACGACGAACGCAATCATAAGGAACACTCTTTTTCGTCTCAGTCTAAACCCCCCGAGTGGTGTTGGGATATCGACAAGGCCATGCTCTTCCTCCCGGACAAGAATGGCCCCACCCATCATGTCAGCGGCATCTGCTGCTCCACGACGCTCCTGCGCCAACATCTGGCGCCAAACGGTGTTGCGTTCCCAGGCTATATGCTCCCGTTGATGAACTTTGAGCTGTTGTACAGCAGCACTCTGGTCGTCGCCAGTGACACACTTGGCGTATAGCGTGACGAGGCGATTCATCGCCTCTGCGAGCTTGTCCTTGGAACTCTGGAGGTAGGGGTAGCGGGTCTCGACTACGTCGTGCATGTATCGGTCCTTGAGCTTTACCATACGTCACATAAACGACGGACAACGTGCCGCTGGTCCGACTCACTTCGTTGTACGTGACTTTGTCATACCTGTCGCCAGGTCAAACGATGGTTCCTCGTGGACCCAACTCGGCACGTACTTTTTCAATATCTTGCGAAACCCGGAATGGTTGACTTCGACGTACGACTGCAAAGAGGAAAAGGAAACATAGAGGTCGGTGATCCTGCGCTTGAACAAGAGACGAATGTCCCAGGCGTAGTTGGTCTTGGCAGTCCACACGCTCTCCGTCGGGTTCGAGGTGATGTTGTCCCTCATGCCCATGAGTCTGCCGGCGATGCGGCCCATCGGTGATTTGCTGGCACTGTTGCCGCGCGGTCGAGACGAGGACGGAAGGGCGTCGCGATCGAAACCGTTCTCAGCGGAGGACACGCTCCAGCGATGACCGGACGGAGCATTCCGCGCGCCTCGCAGGGTGTTAATGCGGAGTCTAGACGGGCCGAGGTTACGCTCACCTGACCCACTGCGGGGACGAGGGCGAAAGCTGACCGAGCTAGACTTTCTCCGGCGCCGCTTCGGGACGGTTTCGTCCTCGAAACGGACGTGGTCTCCGTGGACATGGTCGTCTTCGTCTTCCTCGTCTTCCTCGTCCTCGTCGGCATAGTCGTCCATGTAGCGTTCCCAAGCCGTCGTGCCCGCTTCGTCCTGCTCTGTGACGAGGTCCTCGAGGGTTTGTAGCGCATCGAACAGCTCCTTTTCCTTGTCTCCGTAGAAGACGGATACCTTGTGAAGCTCATTGTCGAGAAGCGGGATGAAAAACGCGTCGATGGACGAAAAGTCGGGCTGATCGACGAGCGCGGTCCGCTCGTTGGCCTCGAGATCGATGCTCGCCTGACTGAGGCGGTGGTGTTCCTTTTCGAGGCGGTATACGTGGCGCTTGAGGACGTCGTAACTAGCACGCCGGGTGAGTCGGACGCGGACAGCAGCGACGGACAGCGACGCACGCGATGTACTCGTCCCACCAGTCCGCGATGGCGTTGAACTTGAGGGCCGAACTGGACGTGGGTCAACACGCGAACCGGGCTCCGGGGTGGACGGGCCGCACCTGAACTTCATGGCTAGAGCGTGCGGCTGTGTGTGCGGTCGACACAGGGGGCGCAGGGGAATCTGCTCCGGTTGGTCCGTGGCCGTCGTGCGCGGTATGATGGTCGGTTTGGTCCGTCCGGGTCAAAGTGCTGCGTCAGCGTTTTCGGGCGCTGCCGCAGTGCTTACGCAGCGCCACCAAGTACAGTGCGTTGCATATTGAACTGCAGTTCAGCAAACTGTCGTAGAGTGTTTAGTATTGTTTAATCACGAGAAAAAAGTTGAATATTTTGAGGTCACGCGCGTCGGGCAAAGGGATTCTTGGTTTGTCCATAGTCTTGAAATAGTTGTAGAATATCATAGACTGTTAGCTCTGAGCAGCCAGCCAGCTCTGCTATCTCATGTATTGGCTTCCCGAATGCATAGCGCCATGCCGTGTCACAGAGGTGTACTTCCGATACGTTTTTCATTAGGTTTAGGGTTCCACATTTGGAATTTTCTCTCTCCACAAATAGGTACAAATACACGATTCCAAAATACCGCACTGCAGTTCAATATGCAACACACTGTAATGGCACTGTGCCCGCCCACGCCAGCGCTCGTCTACAGCATGACAGGCACGTTCTACGCCGTGCCTAAACCAATCTCATCGTCTTCGGTAAGTCTGTTGGAGGCGTTGCGGCGTCTCTGTCGCGCCACTAGGGCGATCAATTCGCACCTGTCCCCTCTGGGCCCATACATAACAACGCCATGACAGCGGGTGCTTATCGTTGACGCGTCGACACGCCATCCAGCGCCTACCCACGGAAGGATGGGACCTACAGTACCGCCATCACGGGGATGTACGGCCTGACGCAAAACACCAGCCCCTTCTCCGTCTCCAACCACGATCGGAACAAGTCGCCAGTTCCCGGCGCCATGATTCGGCACACGAGACAAGCGAATTGGCGACCTATCGCGCTAAATTCGTTCATCATGATTTCAGTTTCTCGACCCCCCTCGAACCGGCCTTCACGCGCGCACCGCCTGCCAGCGCCCAATTGGGCCCCCTCAAACACGTCAGCACGCCCAGACCCGCTTGGATCTCTTCCATCATTCCTCGTTTTTGGAAAAGGCTCCCCCTCGGAAACGTATTCGCCGGCATCTAAAACACGTTCCAAATCCGCCTTCGTCGATTTAGTATAAGCTTCCCTTGCCTTTTCGGAACGTTGACTCGCCTCGCCTTGCTGCGCTTGCATATAGGCCCCGCCACACTTCTAGATCGAAGTCCACTCGTCACATGGCTAGCAGAGGCCACACATAAGCAGGAAATATGTACAATCCGAAATAGACGAAACCCGACGAAATGCACCGGCGTGCATCGCTTCGATTCCCCATCCAGCCCTTCGCTTGCACACTTGTCGTCTTGTTCGCCGCCCCGCATTTTTTGATCGAGTAAGAGCACCCCCGATGCTAAATATGTATCACATAGCCAGGTCCATCGCCCCGTCGACCTTGCCTCTCCCATCGCCGCCGACGGATCGGTCGGTCTTGGTCCCGACCTCGGAGGCGCTGCTCTGATGATCCATGATGAATTCCCCCATATCGCAACCGCCCAGGATATAGCAATCGGGACGCCGAGCTCCTCCCTTCCGAGCCCGAGCACCGATTTCCCTTCTACGTCCACCTGAGCATGTGCACCCACTCATCCGTCCGCTCCCGAGACACCCGGGAAGGAAACGACGACGACACCTCGAGGCTTGACGCGCGCGCCTAATAGGACAGGCTCCGAAGTCTAAACGTCAACCGACGTCAAACCCCCGTCGCGCCGCTTGACACGTCCGCTACCCAGCCGGTCAGTCCATATAGCAACCCCAAACACGTTCCAAGTACGTCGCCGCGTCGGCGTCAATATGATCTTATCGTCGTGACAAGGGGGCACCAGAGAATGAGAGAGAGAGAGCGAAGGTCGGGGCCCTAGCACTGCGAGCTTCGGCCCTCGGCTCTAACGTGTACTTCAAACTCGAACCTTGTGATCAAGGTGAAACAGGTCGGGACAGAAATTGCCGTGAACTGGGCAACGACGTAACACATTCCGGACCTCGTCCGAGACCGTTCACCCAAGCGTGTCGACATGGAATTCGACGTGCCCGACGCACTTGGGGACGGTCAGTCGTGCACGACCTCATGTTAGTTCCGATCGCCCTCTGAGCCATCCATTCCTTTCGGCGATTCAATCGCTGGTCGTTCGATCGTCCTGGCGAGTTCGCTGCCCGTCTAAAATAGCACTCGTCCTGTTGTGTATCAAACATGTACCATCATATCGTCCGCTTGGGTCGATGATTATCACTCCGGAAGTGAAACGTTGCTGTGATAAAAAAATCTGCATCAAGGTATATGATCTATTATGTTCGCCATATAATACAAGACTTCAACGAGGTTTTTTGTTTGGTAGGGCACGTGAGGGGTAACGATTATGATTACAGAGAGGATCACTCTGCTAATGCAAGTGACCGAGAGTGTGTGCATGCAACAGTGCGAAATAGAGCGGTACAAGCTATGCAGGGGAATCAATGATGCGGGTAATAGTTTAGCATCTCGTTGGAATCCAAAGAAAGCAACGAAAAAAATTTGAATGAAAAAAGATAGACGCAAAGAACAACGAACATAGAAACGAAAAGCGCACACATGGTCGTAGCCACACGGCAGCGGAAACCGACGGTTGCCCGCGGGGGATGGGACAATGGGCTGTCACGCGATGACGAGAGGTCGGAAGAGCTTGGCGGGTAGATGTAGTACTACCACGGCCTTATTGGTCGCTTGATACTGACATGCTCGACCCCGCTTTCGTCGCTCTCTGTCGGGTGGCGTGAGGAAATGCGATGGTCTGTGCCTGCAGACAATGCTGCGTTCTTGCGGTGATAGTCGCCCTCATGGCTCGTTCGTTGGTACTCTGTCGAACCTGAATGGCGAGCAGGCACGCGGTAGTCTGCGTGACTAGACGAGTAGGGCATCTGACCAGGTCCATCCATCCATCCCACGCGGCTTGCAAGGGTCGGGATATGTCCCTCCGTAGATCGTGGGGTCGCAGGAGAGATGGGTGAGATCGCACCCGCTGAGCTCCCCTCATGCGATGAACGCTGCGTGGGGCTGAAATCGGGCGAGGGCACGCTGTCGTAGCGGCCTCTCGCACGCACTGGGTCGCTCGACCACGACGCCGGTGTCGGAAATGAGTGATTAGGTCTGCGGGATCGTCAGGCAAGGCTTTGACGGTGCAGTGAACGACGAACCTCACGGACATGGAGAGCGAGCGGTGTCTTGCCCAACGGGCTTCGTCTGCATCAGACTTGGTATCGTCCATTTTTAATCGTTCCAAGACGGCGGCAGAATCTTGCGACGATACGCCGCGCAGATCCTCGAGGGCGGATATTGGCGGTAATGCATAGGAAGAGCTGCTGACGTGTCGCGGCGGTGCGAGGGGATGGATAGGCGGCAGTTTAATCTCGTCGCCGGGCAATCTGTTGCCCGACCGAGGATCCAATGCGGCATCATGAATGGAGATGGACGGAATGTCGAGAGACATAGACTCGATGGATCCTTTCCGCCCTGTCATGACGGAGCTCGGGTATGGAGAATAGCGCGATCGCAACGAGCGCTCGTGGACAAGGGGCGAGGTGGATCCGGGAGATGGTTGCCGACCTCGTTGCATCGGGGAATTGACACGTGCATCGGGGAGGTGGCGAGGTGGCAGATGAGAATATGGAGCATTATACATGCGCGGAGAGGTGTCTTGGTCGGAGCGATGATAGTGCGGAGCGTGTTCGGCAGGCCCAGGCAGGACGGGGATAGTGGAGGACCAGGGTGGCTGAGAAAGCGAGGTGGACGATATAGGCGCTGCGGATTGATTTGTCCGCCGAGGTCGCCGGCGTCCTGATGCGGTGGACACGACCTGACCATAGCCAGCCTGATCGGGAGAGAGACATGTCGCTGGGAACGTGGGACTACGGAAGGACGGTGAATTCCAAAGAGCGAGGAGCATGGAGGGGACGACATTACCCAAAGAGAGGGACGAGGTCATCACGAATCGGCCACGCAACGCTGAAGCAGGTGAGTTAGGAGGCCAAGGGAGGAAATGAATTTACCTACCGACGTGACAGACGAAGGGCGACCTAACGAAGCGAGGAGATGAGGGGCGGAGCGGACGTCACGGCACAGGGGGGCGCTCACCTCGTAAGGCATCCAGGTTCCTTGAATTTTGAGATAGCCTCCGCGCACCCGACGGATGACAGGAGCAAGGTCGGGCTGTGAATCGATCATCTTGACGATGTCGGCTGAAAAGGGCTAAATGGGGGGAGATGGGGACATTACGCGGAGGGACCGACCTTTGGAGTTACCGAGCGCTGGGACACGGGGGTTAGCGCCGGGTGGTTGGGAACGAGGCAGGGACGCACCTTTCCAGATGCCGGTCCAGAGGATGTAGCCGTCATCGATGTCCATCATGATCCACTGGCCATTGAGCGGGTACTCGTACACGGGGCTGCGTGGAGGTGAGCACGGCGAGGAGGAAGGGGGGAAGGACTGGCTGACATGTAGCCCCGAGGATCGTTGCTCGTGATGTACCTGCCCTTTGTGACCTGGTGATGTGGGCTGGCATAGGGACGGAAGCGTGTGCCAGAGGAGGTGGTGGTTTGGGGGGAGGAGGAGGAGGGATCCATGGCGGCGGATGCGATCAGGTGGGGGGGTATAAGTAAAGCGAAGTCCGGGAAATGAAGACTCCGCGGCAAAATTAGCAGCGCAACGTCTCGGGGCCACGTCGACGAGGAAATGTCGCGTTTGTGACGAGTTTCGTGTGACACGAGTGCATCGAGCGTGACATAATCTCGGCAACCGCAGCATCACAGCAACAAACCCAAATCGGGAACGCAAACGTGAACGAAACTGGGTCACCGAAGCCCTGCGTTCCCTCGGCACCGCCAAGATTTCAGATCCAGGCACCCCCGGGACCTGACCCACGCGCTACATCGGCCCGCCTTCCCGCCCAGCCACCACCGACGACAACAAGGTTTGCCCGCCACCCCCGGTTGATGGTTCTTCCTGCGAGCCACTGCCGCACGACGCCCCTCCTCCGTCCCGGCCCCCTCCGCGCCCTGCCTCGCTCCTTCAAACGGGGCCGTCCTTGCCAAGCGGGTCCCTCCGGCTGCGTTTGGTCCCACGGACGGTCTCTAATCCATCCACCTCTGCCGTGGAAACGCAATATATCCCGATCTGGATTCGAAGCGTGTAGCGACGCGTGCCTTGAATTTGGAAGCAACATGCACCGTCGATCACCCTCGATGACTCAACCTCGTTCCCAGCACGCGCCCCCCTTCCGTTCCCATCCCGTCGGCCGAGCAACGCGTCTTCGCGTACATGCCAACATCGACCCATCGGTACAGAGTCGCCGCTCTCTCACTCCCGCTCGCCTCTCTCCTCCACTGTTGCAACTCGGATTAATCATTACGCATCAGGCGTCCCCGATTTAAATAAATTACACTGTGACCGCACCCACGCCTCCTACCGACCAGGCATCCTCCTACATCTCCCCGTGTCCATGGCCTTCGGCTGCGTATCGCCGAAGCACCTCCCGCGCCTCCTCCCCGCCCTTGCTCATCGTGTACACCACGTCGCTCAGTTCGAACCCGTTGAACTGGCTCGCCGCGCATACCGTGTACGCACCCATGTCGTGCCACCCGAGCCAGTCCCCAACTTGCAGCCGGCTCGGCAGCATCACCGACTTGCACACCTGGTCCAGGGAGTCGCACGTCGGCCCCCACACGCTGCTTGCCGACCTGGCCTCCGTCTCCGACAAGTGGAACGACCCGTTCAAAGACAGCACATGCGGCGTTACCACCTGATGATCGAACATGATGCAGTTAAAGGCACCGTACACTCCGTCGTTAATGTAGTCTGCATTTATATATGACACGTCAATGAAAAGAAAGCCCAAACGAACAGCGCCGCACTCACACATCACCCGCGATTCTTCCGCTTTCAATTCAGAAGAACCCTCCTGCTCCGGAGGTTCCTCGTTCATCGGCGCCCTCCGGGCGATAATATTGGTCGCCAAGCTGAACGCCCGTGAAACATAGTACCGCCCGGGCTCCGCAATTACCTTGATGCCCGTCCGGTCCGGAAAGTAGTGTTGAATCGCCCCCGTCAGCACGGACGCCGCCGTTTCCAAACGGGCATCTTCGAATCCGCCTCCGACGTCCAGTAGCGAAAACCGATAGCCGACCTGTGCGCCCATGCCAAACGTGTCGCGCGCGCGCCGCACTGCGTCCTCGTAGATCGTCGGATCATAGCACCCGCTCCCGACGTGAAAGCTCACACCAATCACATCCAGACGGAGTTCCCGCGCTCTCGCCAGCAGACGGGGAACCGCCTCGAGCGGTGCGCCGAATTTAACGCCGAAACGACACACGCTCTTGGAGTCGTCGGCGAGAATGCGCACGATGAGCTTCGCCTCGGGGTACGCACGTGCGATCTTGTACAGCTCGTCCTCGTTGTCGAACGTCATCTTGTCCACGCCGACCTTGGCAGCGCTCCGGATGAAGGAGGTTGCCTTGCATGGATTGGCGAACACGATCCGGTTCGGCTCTACGCCACCCAGGGCCAGTACCTTGGCGATCTCGCCGTTGGAAGCACAGTCGAAACCTGCGCCCAGCGCAGCCAGCAACCTCAACACATACGGGTCTGGGTTGCACTTGACCGCTGTCGTATCACGTCTGTGAGTAACAGAGCGAAAGGACGAGAGCAGGCTACAGACCGTAGAATGGTTCAATGTCGGGCATACACTGGAGCCAACGCTGATGTTGGCGGTACACCTGGCCAAGGTCCGCGACAAAAAACGCTTTCTCGGCATTGATCTTGTTTTCGGCTGCCTTGCGTGAGGCCGTCATAATCCCATTCCGGAGATGGACATCGGGATGTCCTTGGAGGAGCGGCGGGAGGGATTCGAAGATTGTCTCGGCGCCTCCCCCGTCCACTCCCGAGTCAAATTTTTCCTGAAGCAGAGAAGGGTCCTCGTGTGGATCCACGCCTAGCGTATCGCGAAATCCCGGAAAAGAATCAGACGAATGGAAATCGACAGGTGTCGCTGGAGGAAGTATATCGACGCGAGACATCGTCTTTTTAGCGGGGTATACCAAAGGATCTATGACGTCTATGCGGAAACGATGTGCTTTTTCGAAAAAGGGTATGGCCACGCGCTTGAGTTTGAGTTTCGGAAACTTTGGACTACCGAACCGGGATTGCCACGGTTGCGGGGGGGCCGGGCTAGCCAGGTCGGTAATAGATGAGGTTTACTTCAGAAAAAAATGGACCCTCGCCTAGCGCAGCGAGGAAAAGGCCAAAGAGGGGAAGACGAAAGGTGGAGAGCAGAGAAAATCGCTAAGAGAGCAAGATGTCGCCGTTAAGGAGGTTCGCCTTTGTCTTAGATGAGAAGAAGGAAACGAGGACGGAGTGGTTTAAGACGTACCACGAACCGATGACCACCTGAAATATGAAGCACAGGTGAGAGAAGGAGAGCGTCGGGATGAGAAAACTCACTCGAGGGTCAGCAGGCGAAGATCGATATTCCTTTTCTGAACAGTAATGGTGGCGCTGGGAGTCTCTGGAGGTCGCAGGGTACGCTCTAGGGCAGTACGTGTGGCGACCACAGGGATAATTGCGATTTGCGAAAGCGTAGCTAAAGCGGTTGGCAGAGGTTTGACAGCTGGATTTTTCAGCTCGGTGTGCAGTGGGTGAAAATTTTGATCGATGGATGGATCGATGGAACATTATGTAAATAGACATGCTTTACAACATAACACTGCCAACGCAGCCGACGCCGCCAATTGTCATGAGCCCTCGCAGTCGTTTGTGTATATATAAAGGTCTCACATTGCCTCCATCGGACTACGGCCCCAGTGCCCAGTGACTCGCAGGGCCAACCAGGCAGAGGGCATTATCCCCTCAAACGCAGCTATACATAGCGACCACTCGAGAATCTTCCAAGACACCCACAAGCTCCGCTCCGGCCCCATAATGGACCATCTCAAACGGCAATGATTTCCTTCCGGGGGCATCGTGCCATCAAATACGTTGGTGCCTCTACGTAGAAGGGGCCTTCTGGAGTGCGCAGCCTCGTCGCGCCACACATGTTGCAACATGTTCCGGCTCGAAACACACGATCCACGCACTTCTTGCATAATGATACGCTCCGTTCCTCGTTTCGAAACGTGAGTCCGCTTCATTTCCGAGCCTTTATCCAAGCCATCACGCCCTTCCCCCTTCGGATCGCAAGTTCCTCCCGCCAACTCGGACGCCATCTCGAGGTTCGATCGAAGTGGCATGCACGGACGCGGCGTGTTGGCATTCCCATCGGCGCCCATAGCCCGCGGCTCCTTGGGTCGATCTCCTCAGGAGAAACGACGCCCGGTCCTGGAACGCATCCTCCCGAGACGAGGGGACGGAGATAGACGACATGCGTGTCAATAACCCCGAGGTCAAGGGCAGGACACCACGAGGGGGGCGTTGGGTAGTAAGTGGCCGTCAATGAACCCGCTTCTTTTCCCTTCTGAACGCGCATTTGGAAGGTTTGGCATCGAAACAGCGCATCGTGCTGCGGTCCAAGGATAAGTTCCCCCTGTTTCTCGTCATTCCATCTTATTCGGTCGCTTCTCCTTTTGGTCAGGCCCATCGTCTCAGACGGGTCGGAAAAACCATTCAAACCCCGTACCGACACCCAACGGAGTGAACCTCACCCAGGTTCCGGCGCAAGCCGCCATCAACACAACGCCCACCCTAAAAACTCCATTTTCGAAGGTTGCCACTCCCTGTTTTTCATCTAACCTAGATGGGTATGACACCTGGGATTATCACGAGGTCGGGTGTGAACTACAGGGCAGTCACGTCAACTCGAACTTTAAAACCAGCACCTACGGCAGCATTGGGGCGCTTGGTTTACAAAGATTCCCCGGGCCTGCGGTCCAGTGGGCCTCATGTCGCGCGCCACCCCGTTTCTCTTTCTGGATATCAAAAAATTTACTTACGACACAGGAATTCCCCCATGAGACAATGTGGTCGTCGACACAGCATTCAGAAACGACTATCTACTATGTTAGTGTTTATCTTGCCGTAATTCCTATTCGGAGGGGAAATCCCTGACGCTGCCCGAGGCTTGAATAATATTCGCGGGAAGCATAAATTGTGCTTTGTCGGTCACGGGTCGCGGTAGACAATTATGTAAGCAGTATCATCTTCCCGCGTCGTCTCATGGCTTGTTTCCCCCGTCGCGCGTGATCACGATCAGAGAAAGGTCTAAAAATCAGGGAAACAAAAGGATATCAAAATAGGTCTTTATTGATAAGATTGACGGCGAGGGAAAAGTTCTAGCTGGAACGTTCTTCGTGTAGGTAACGGCTTACGACCAGTGGCAACCTGACGGACCTGATAGATCATGTTCAGCGAGTCGGTTGGCGACAAACGATCGTGATGATGGGCCGATCTCAAGGCCAGCTAGAGTCTCAGTAGCAGGGGTCGTCCGAGATACCAGGTACCATCGAGCGCGCTATGGTCGACCTGAGGTGGAGAGTTCGCATTACCGTATGCCGTCAACCGGTGGGGTGGAAGCATAATATCTACCACGCTGCTGCTTGCTTCGTTACATAGCACGCCAGCATCGTCACTCACTTCCGGGTGGCAGGACAATTTACGTGGTAACGAGTCGAGGAACGAAGAAGGGTCGAGGAAGTTGACTGATCTCGGAACGGGATTTCTTGCCAGAAACGCCTTCCCTGGAGGGTCAAAGTATGACCCTGCTCCCGCATCATTAAAAGTATATGTAAACTAACGACGGCGTGTACGCTACACTGCCGCGCGGTTTGGATTCCTTGGGAACGGATATGTGAATGAAAGAGTTGACAATCGGCTACTGTCCGCTACATGTCACCATCTCAATGCTGGGTTGGCAGATCATACCTCCAGAGGCTGTCATTGGCAGGGATGTGAACGCGACGAGGGCACAATTCCGCGAACACGGCGTGGATGACGCGAGGTGATGCTGTGGTGTCTAACGATCCCACTCTATTAATCCTCCGAGAGGCAGATGTTGGACCACCACACGTTTGCCCAAAACCTCGGCCTTTAGCAATAGACGCATGAGTATGTGGCCACGGTCGAGGAGTTAAATACGTGAATGACTTGCCTGGTACATTTCGAACAAGCCTTTGTTCACCTTCGCCCAACCCTGCACGTGCGTTGCGATCGAGTACAACTGTGACGAGTGCTCGAAGAACGGGCCGTACTTGACCTGATGGATCCTTGCGACTGCCATAAAATACAGGTTATCGAAGCCATCCATGGGGTGCACGCCTTTGGCGAGTTCGACGGCGAGGATCGCGTTGACGGGTATCATCGTTTGATCTAACGGACAAAACGTTACCAGAAGCTCGCGTGTGAATTGTACGATTGGAGGGGCGTACCTCGGAGTTGCCCACTCCCAAACAGGTACGGGAGGAAGCAATAATCATCTAATCCCCACACGCCATGACTCCCAGCCGGCTCCAGTTTGTACGTGTCTTGTAAACGCCAACAGAGACGAAGATAACGTATGAAGACACGGAAGACGATAGCGCGTTCGTCTGATGGGTTCGGTTGGATGACACGAAGAAGCGTGAGACCGCAGAGAAAGAGGGCGAACGAGGTTTCGTGGCCGGTTCCATAGTCGAGACGACGAAAACTACCGAATGATTCGATGAAGTATGGTTTGAGAAAGCGGAGAGCGGGGGCGTGAGTAGGTCCCAGGAACGTGCTCAGGAGGCGGTCGGAACTCTGCCCAACGAGCATGAGCGTTGCGGAGCTTTAGCAACGTGCATCGAACGGGTGCTACGTGCCTTGACGAGGCGATCTCCCCAGTATTCTCTGAACAAGGGGTTCCCGAATCGCGGTGTGGCTGCTCCGGGATTTGGGGCTGGCGAATCATCGATCCACTTGTCGAGCGTGTCAAAGAGAGTGAGAAGATCGGCGATAGCCTGGCAAGCACGTGCATTGAGTCCTGACAAGTTAGGGTGGAAGGGGTGGGTATGTCCCTACCTGGGAGTGATCCCCGGACGCAGGATCTGAATCAGGCACGTTGTATCCGACGACGGACTCGTTTAGTCGACGGAGGAACAGTTGAAAATCATGATAGCCCAAGGTCTGCTTCCAATAAGCGACGTCCTCGTCGTAACGGATTTTCTGCTCTGGAGACTTGACCGAGTCGACCAGGTCTTCCACAGAAATCTGGCGAAGATCTCGCAGCGTGGATTGGGCGGACATGATGGGTTTTGGTTGCGCGTCTCCGTATTGGTGCCAAACAGGGATAAACTCACATGACCATATGATGTAATACGCGTTTCGATGGAACGCGTCCCACGTTCAAATCTCTGACTCGCCCTGCCAACGGCTGGACTCTCCCATTTGCCACGCCCGCCACGAGCAGCACAAAACTATACGATGCCGCCTTTCGATGACTGGAACGTCATTGACGACGATGAAGACGAAGAGTTGCAAGACGCGTCGGTCAGTCTACCTCATTTCGAATTTTTGCCGAGTAACCCCTATCCCGCAGTTCTTTGAAGGAAAAAGAGACGTGATCCTGTTTTGTATCGACTCCTCTGAATCTATGCATGAACTCAGAGATGATCCGGTGTACGAAAACGTGAAGACGTCTCACCTCCTGGCAGCTCTCGACGCCGCCGTGCAGATTCAGAAGAAGAAGGTTATCTCTGGCCCCAACGACTCTGTCGGAGTGTTACTTTTCAACACGGTGAGGCAGTGTTCTCTTCTATTGAATGGATGCTACACCTTGTAAAATTCGAACCAGACGCGACTCAACGAGGCGAAGGGTTATGCTTCTGAGATCAAGAAAAACTGTTTCGTCTACCAACAAATTGCACCAATTAGTGCACCGACGATACAAGACCTCATTCGCTTGGTTGATGGTATGTGGGCTCCGTTTTTAACCATGTCCATGTATTCAATGTTTTGTTCTTCAGAGGCGAGAGAAGACCCAGATCTACTCCGAAACACCTTTCCTCCTATTCAAGGGAAAAAGATGCCTATGGGTGATGTATTTACAAGTTGTAACTGGGTGATACGCGATGGGTTGTGTACCTTTCGTGGTGTCTCTGGACATTTGACTGACTGTATGCAGCGCGCCCAAGACAGCGTCAAAGCGCGTGTTCCTAATCACGGACGACGACAATCCACATCCAAACAGCAAGCAGCTACTTACTTCCTCGAGGACAACGCTCATTGTTTGTCGCTCGTGCCCATAGATTACAAAGCGACCTGACCATATCAATAGGACCTCACTCAAGCTGGGGTGCAAATTGAACCATTTTTTATTTCCACTTCCGACAGGTCATTTGACCCTACGAAGTTTTACTCTGTCAGTTAAACATCTTCCTTCTGGGGTCTGGCGACTAAACTCGATAATGGTAGTCTGTCTTGCCGTCCAATACTCTTGGCGAGGATGACGAGGAAGAGGGCTCGGGGATGCTACCAACATCGATTTCAATCACACGGGTTGATGATCTTCTTTCTCAGATGCGATTTCATGAGGTTCCAAAGCGTGCCCTCTTTAGCATTCCATTTGAGCTCGGGAAAGGATTTGTGATTGGTGTCAAAGGGTGAGTTCTTCTCACCAATTCTGTGCTCTGCAGTTCCTTGACGTCAGTTAGTTACGGTTTAATTACCGAACAGAGGAAAGGGACGTATAAATACTTCATTGACTTGGAAGACCGAATGGAAGTTGCAAATAGTCGAACAGTCTATCTTGACGAGGTTATATCCGCAATCTTCGATTGTGTAGTGCGCTACCCTGACTCCCACACTCATAGGATCAACAAGTCGAGATCGACCGCCGCAAGATACTATTTGGCGGGAAGTTAGGTAGCGGTACGATGGATGCCGCTGAGGAAGAAGAGGAACCAAGTTTGTCAATTACGCGGTCTGTGAAACTTGGGCACAGAGTGAAGTCCTCGGTTTCGCTTGGGCGACTTGTGCTGAAGCATACTATATAGCCGTTCTACACTGCGGAAGAGATCCGTTCTTTTCGTACTTTGGACCTCGAACCTGGTCATGCTTACTCTAAGCACAGTTGTATTGCATGCTCATGTTTTCACTTTTCCAGGCCTCAAGCTTCTTGGCTTTAAAAGCAAAACTCAGCTCGCATTCGAGGACAATGTCAAACATGCATTGTTCGTGCATCCAGACGAGCTGGTAAATATGAAAGCTCCCTCCATCGTTTCATGTCTAAGTGGTCTGCTATAGAAGTTTTCTGGGAGTAAACGCACGTTCAGCGCTCTTCTGCAGAAGATGCTGGAGAAGGATAAGATTGGCCTGGTCCTTGCCCTTGTACGACGTAACTCTACTCCTGTGTTTTGCGCCCTCGTGCCACAGGTGGATGTTGTCCAACTTGCATCGTAGATTGATCGTTCACTCCAATATTTCTTTTAGGCCGAAACCACTGAAGAGGGCGGATGGAGTGAACCTGCCGGATTCCATCTCATCTTTCTGCCTTTTGCTGATGAAATCCGTGCTGCACCTATTACCGAGGCATTTCGAGGTAGTTATACTCGTTCTCTGTATTTCGCTTGCTCGCATTTCTTTGCTATTAGCCGTGGACGAAGCGAAGGACGCTGCAAGAGCTTGGATTGACAAGTTGTGCGTCAAGAATGGCGCATATCCTCCCGACTCGTATCAGAACCCTGGTATGCGCGCGTTATCTCGCTTATATGTGTTGTTCTTCGACCAATTTTTCAGCGCTCGCGTATCACAATGCTCAGCTCCAGGCCAGTGCCTTCCGTGAAGAATTTGATACCGAGGCCTTCGAAGATCTGACGCGGCCCAAATATGATATGATTCACAAGGTTTGACGGCTCCGGTTGCACATACCTCACGTTGAACGGACATGTCACACAGCGAGCGGGAGCACTACTCAAAGAATGGAAAAAAGTGTTGTCAACCGACGAGAATTACAACGCCGTTGTCCCAACGACGGGAACAAAGAGAAAGGCTGTGAATCATCAAATTTGAATCTATTACGCGTCGTCACCGCTGACGACGGAATACTCCTTCCTCAGGACGTCTCGGTCGACGAAGCAGACCTGCGGAGCAAGTACGCGGCGGGGACGTTGGACAAAGTGAGTCTGGTGGCAGTCCGCTTTGTCGGCTTTTAACTCGAAACGATTCTGATTGTGACAGCTTCGAGTCGATCAGCTCAAGGCACGTCTCCCTGTATCTGAAACGTCGGCTGTCGTTACTCACTCTGAAACGCTTTAGGAGGTGCTCAAAGGGAAAGGATTACCGACTTCGGGAAAGAAAGCTGACCTCATTCAGCGCGTGGGTGAGTGGTTGGACAAGTGCTGACTTGCAAGACGTGTCCCCTGTCGATTACACTTTACTTCGTGGTTTGAAACATGTTTTTCGGATTAGTATTCGACACCATAATATCCGCCGAGTGACATCATTCCCGACCTTCCTCCGCGACCTGAAAGACAGGAGTTACATAATGATCTCTACTCCGCCCCTGTCATCGGCGGACACGTCTAACACTCTTGCCAATCGACGCCACTAGGCCCCCGCCACACGTGCAACAGACTTTTTACTACGAGCGACCTCGCGTGAAACAATACGAGGCGTCGAAGCAGTGCCACACTTATCCATCGTGCTCCTGTTTTCCACTGGCACCGCCTGCGCCGATGCCGTCGCAGTTGCGCACCTGAAACTTGACCGCGGATAATCATGCAACCTGAACTCCGGCGGTGACAGTCTTTATCCCCAGGCACTCGATCGGGCGCAACTCTTACTCGGACCAAAACGGTTGATTAGAGGTGAGGTCATGCGTTCGTATGCGATGATTATCCGACAATCCTGATCCTGGTTGCTGGAGCCGCGAGTCGCCGCGTATCCCTGGCAATACTGAATATACAACCGACTAGACGCGATCCGAGGAAATAGTGGCAGGCCCGGCGGTCACTGCTAAATGAAACTGGAAGCTCGAACCCTGACATCGCCGTTACGACGATCGAGCCCGAGTCGGAGGATCGGACCCCAAGGGGATTCGTTGCTTGTCGAAGCTCATGCTGAGAAACTCGCGGGCATTGAGATTTGGAAGTGACGTGTTGCAATACAGTACTTGGACACAGAGGGAAGTACAGCGCAGTGTAAAGATATGTGCGTTTGGATGCGACCATCTAAAGAACGCCTCAATTGTGTTCCGTCAGCAATAAGGATAGGACGAAAACCGCTCATCATCACTACAGGATACGGCAAATAATGCAGTCTAGATCTCATTATGACTCGGGGCAACTTCAAGGGCCTCCCATGCAGTCAATGTGATTACCGAAATATGACGTTTTGAGCGCGTAGTCCAGAATTGAGATGATCCGAATGATGAACCTGTCGTCATGCAGCGATTGTTTGGAGGTTTGACTCATTTATCGAGTCAGAGCGCTCGACTGCTCTCACCGTTGAGGGACTTCGGAAGTAAATACCGCGATAAAAATGAATTGATCACTCAGCACTGTGCCATTGTCTGGGAACGGGTGAAACGCTTGGTATCAGCGATAAGTTCTTGTGCGGTCACTCAACCCTGCAATCGTTACTGCCTTTCTATCATCGATGCCTATTTGCAGGCCTATGGTCCATATGATAGTAAATGGGAGTGTAGATAGATATGTATCGACCAGAAAACAAGAGAGGAAAAACACGAACGCGCCGCGCGCCCACAAACAACAAATATACCCCGACCACCACCGCGACGGTGGTCTACGCTTCCTCAAAGTCTGCTTTGTTTTGCCGAGTTCTCGGAGCCGAGTCGTCATCGTCGTCGTCGTCGTCGTTCACCCTCACCGATTTGTTCAAGTCGACCCCCACAGTAACTGTCGGGTCCACCTGATGTCGAGCGATGACGAGAACATAGAGGCAAGAAAGCAATTGAACCTGCACTGCCAATGGGAGCGATGAAATGAAAATAACATACCGATCGATTGACAAAGATGGGCGAGAGATGGTGGGTGTCTCCCATCGTCCCGCTTGGGGCCACCGCGATGCTCATGCTAAGAAACTCGCGGGCGTTGAGATTGGCGAGGACAGTGTTGCAGTACAGTGGACAGAGGGGGAAGTATAAGGCAGCAAAAAGATATGTTGTTTTAGATGCGATCATCTTAAGAGGACGACCCTCAGTGGCATTCCGTCAGCGATAAAGGACCACTCACTGTTGCCAAAGTGCACACGGAAAACAGTGCTGTCCAGACTCCAGTATTGATTGTCAGGACAAGAAGCTTTTGGATGACGGAGTGCGAGCTGTAATGCATACGTCTTCAACAAGGGCCTTGCGTCTAGTCGAAATGGGATTAAAGAAATCTGACCTTTTGAACGCATGTCCCCGAATTGTGATGATTAGCACGATGAGTCCTATGGCAATTATCAAGTCAGCCCCGGCTGCGACTGCGTGCATCGCAATCCAGATGTTCTGCATTCACGTCAAAGTAATTCTTGTGCTTAGATGTTCGCAGAGGCCTACATACCGCTGGCGCACCGGACACCAGTCCCACCGTTGAGCCAATAACGATGCTAGTTGAGCGATGAGTATCAGGGATGGCTTCTTAAGCGCTGACACACACCCAAATGCAACAAAAGCTAAACCAATAGCATGGAAATGAGCATGTGTAAAGTGTTTTCCTTGGTATCTCACCACACCCACCAAACGATCCAGCTACGGGGACAAGTGAGGATATTCTGACTGACGAAAAGTATTTGCAACTCGCCCATTTCAAACAAACATACTGGCACCTGAGTATACGGTTTATAAACTAAGGAAGAGAACATTTTTGAAACATACCAGAATCGCCCAGTAGATCCTTTGTCTGCCGGTGTCTACCAAGCAAGCGTCATATAAACTACGACAAGCACACGTAAAGCCACAAACACTCACATTTCCATATCCGATAGGTAAAGAATGTTTGGGCAGTTATAGCGACAAGAGACTGCATGAAAGTCAGCACCAATAAAACCTGAAGGAGAGATTTGGACCGTTAACACAACCCCTACCTGTGAGTATGTTAGTCAGTGTTCGAACACAACATATTCCTTGAGCACATACGAAGTATTCACTGGCGCTCCGTTGAAATCAGTATACGCGTAGCAGAGGCCTTGCTTACAGGATTATCCTTGTCACGCCACTGTAATCGCAAAAATCTACGATTAAAGAGTCATATGCTGACATCGGAGTTAGAGCCTGGATACTGTGGAGATGTGGGGCAAGCCGTCTTACTTCCTTTCATGAGGAGAACCTCGTGGACTGTGTTTGCCAACCTGTACCAAGTATCAGAGAATGAAATGCGAGTTCTTTGGCGAGGATCGACTTGCCAGAGCCATATGACCTTCGTGATCATTGAGCAAGACTCCATGTATATGATATGATACCTACCATGCACTTCAAATGCAGCCGATCTTTAGGGTACCTGTGTAGGGATTTATTCAGGACCCTTCTGTAAACACGGGGTTCCCTGCGTGGCTACTCACTGAATGAAATATATAAGGCTTGCAGAACCCGGTACATGTCAGTGCTTCCCTGGGCACGATTGCCTTTGAAGAAAGCCTACGTTTGCATGCATGTTGTACCCCACAGAGCGACAGCGAAATAAGTGGCCATCAGCGAAACACCATATTTGAGACCAAGTTGGATCGGTGAAGTTGTAGATGACATGATGGAAAAGCCAGAGGGGAGGGGTCAGCGCGAGCTTACGAGCTCGCGCAATCTTCAAGTATCGACCAACACGGTAGACACGGCGGAAAAAGTGCCGTAATGCGGGCACCGCACCAGTGTGAGCCCATTTGTTGGTGTTTGCAAACAGGCTCGGGGCGCACAGATTGAAACTGAGGGGAGCCGGTACACAGGGTCACGACTCACGGTCTAGTTCGACGGTTGGAAAATCGAACCCAGGGGCTTCAACCTGAGGCGAAGCCTGGGTTCGATTCTCGCGATGCGCGTGTTGATAGATCGTCTGGCTTTAGACCGACCTGCGCTTCTAGTCATCCGCTGTTCGAGCGCCAGTCCTTTTCTGTCCCTCCTCTTTTTGATCTTGCTTGCCGGCCGCCCATTGGGCCACCTTTTCTACTTTTGCCTTTCCATCCTAAGTGCAAGTGGTACGACGTGCATACATATATTTCAACGGTGGAGTCAACGCAGCACGCGTTGACTCCTGATATCTCTCATATATATTAAATTCATCCAGCCTTATTCCGAGTCAGATGCCTCTGCAACTCAAAAGTAGTAGTTTGGTACGGATACTTCAGTCTAGCCCGAGTAGTTCGGCTGATGCCGGAAAATGATCTTGAAGTCAAATTTTCCCACTGTTCCCATTTCCCCAACCACGAGCTCGTCCGGCGCGAAAGGGTTCCAACACCAAAAGCACTGCCTAACGACGATGGCGAGCACCATGCGGTCGGCATTCTCTACATCCTTTTTCCGCCAGGTGGCTTCGCGTCGTACTTCTCCGTCGTTCGCCGCGCGCCGGTTCGCAAGTACCAACCAAGCCTCTCAGGGAGTTAACAACTCGAAGCAAGTGCAGGATGCCCTTACTGCGGTGCAGCGGCTCTTATCGAGCGCGGCGCGGGCTCTCGGTCCTCTTGGTGAAAAGGCTGCCGGGCTGCTTGGGTGTATGTGGTATTGTGATTTGCCATCGTCGTCACAGGATCTAACTAGCCTCTATCCTGGCTCGCTTTCGACGCGCAACTTGCCCCGATTTCTTTTTTTGCGCTCTGTTGCACGTCTCTTATTCCCGGTCGACTCTCATTCGTTCTCCACAGCGTACCGTCAGCCCCTCATATACAATGCCGAAGTTGCCCGTGAGCTGTTGAAGCAAATCTACATCGCGGAGCGGTTACAGCCTCCGACGTCCTTCGCTACTATCACGGATGCATATTCGGTCCTCTGGAGCCGTGGAAAGAACCCGCAATATTGGCGCGACCTCCTCACGACAGGCGAGTGGGCCCGTTTCGCTGTGTACGCTGTGGAAGCGTACACGATCTTTAAGGTGCGTCTATTTGCTTCACACTCTTTTGTTTTCCCTCGGCGGTAAGGGCTGAGTGGGCACTCGGACAGGTTGGCGAGATAGTAGGCCGGAGGCACCTAATCGGGTACAAGTTGCACTAGAGCATAGATGCCGCCCCACGCGATCACTGCTAGCACGTGCAACTGTCGCTACTGCAGCCTAGATATACATATCCATAGCATGCGCGCAACTCGAGTACACCCAAAAGACTTCCAGGATTGAAATTTCTTCTGCGAAGAAATTCCGACCACGCCCTGCGCGGATGCCGCTTTTCAGGCTCCGACGTTGCGTCTCGTCCGTGATTCTTGCTTACACCTGGCGGGCCGCTGGCCGCAGTTATGCGCTGCATGCCTTATGCCAGCGCCTACTCAGAGTCTCAGACTAATGGGGTCAAGGTAGCTCTACACGACTCTACCCAGCATTTGTGGCGTGCACAGTAGTTGATCGTACTGCTGATGCACACATCCTAAACCCCCGCACAGACGGGGGCCGTTGTTGGACCTGTTGTACAAAATGTGGAGATCAGATTTATTGACGGTCTCAGTCACTCGGGTTCGTCTCTTCACTAGGTCGTTAGCCCTCCAAACGTGCAAGTGATCGTTACCAAGCGCATTTTCAGGGTGACTTTTTTTCAGCCAGAACGCAGACCTCGTTGGAAAATGGTGAGATGTACATCCTCTAGCGAACACGGCATTTCGGGCCGACTCGCTCGCGCAAGCTATACCGTACGGAACTTACGAGCAAGTTAGGAGGTCTGTTGCGGTCTCTCACGCTCAACTTCAGCCAGAGTCGGAATCATATGATGGAGGTTCCGACTTCTTAGGGGCAAGGGAGGCAAAACCTGTCAAGCGGTCCTGTATTTCCAAGTGTCTCAGCGTCGATCGAGGTCAGACGACGATGATCGACGACGATCAATCCAGACTGTGTGAGACGGATCGAACGGTTCGGGGCGTGATTCGCCGTGAATGAAGGTCAGCTAGTTCCTCAGTTCCAGGTACTTAGTTTTTATACTACGGATCGCTCCGAGGGAGCGACCACCCATGGGGAATGGGTATAAAGCTACCAGCAGGAACGAAGGAGGGAAAAGGTATACGTGGGATTCGGCGGATCCATGCCCGGTTGACAGCCGTCGTCTACAAATCACTTTACCGTACTAGGAGCGCGTTACATATCGCGCAACCTGTTGCCTGTACACACAGAGATTGACACAGGAGGAATTCTGACCGAATATGCAAATCGAAGTCGCTTGGAAGTGTGCAAACTTTCAAGCGATATCGCCATACCATATTCCTCGACCGTTCGTACCAATGTAAACGCTAGTGTCGAAGATTGATCAGTCGAACCATGCGAACCGGATAGCGAAGTATTACTCACCGACCGTAAATACGTGGGTCACCACTGATCGTGTTCGCCGACGCGCTAGCAAATCCATGCGCTGCATCGTTGATCTGAACCCAGGACCGACCATCATCGTCAGACCTGTAGTATCCGACGGTTCCGTCCAGTTCCGCCGCCGCAAACAATGCGGGGATTTTGCCTGTAGCTGCTGGCGCGCCGAAAGCGATGCCCCAAGCTTGTGCGATACCACCTGCAGCCATGAAGGAGGCACCCGCGTCGGTCGTGTGGAAAAGGCCCTTGTCTGAAGATACCCATACGTCGCCCGTCTTGCTGGGGTTCACGGCGATCTTGAACGGCGCACTGGATGCTCCGAGCTTTCCTTTGGGAGTGAAAGTGACGCCCCCGTTCGTGGACACGTAGAATATTGACCCAGAGGCTGCGTAAAAGATGATGTTGTTCCGCTTGTCGGAAGCAATTATGGCGCTCGATGGGAGGCCAGTCACAGCCGAGAATTTGGCTTGATTTGCGGACACCATAGCGCCACTATTAGTAGTAGCCAAAAGTACGGTGTCGCCGTTGGCGGAGAGTGCTACAGAGCCTCCAATAAGCCCGGCTGCTCCCGCATGGGGAGTCCTGAATAGAATGAGAGAGGGGCCGTGGCACAAAAAATCCTGCTTACCACTTAACACCACCATCCACGGACAGCGCACACTGCATGGATTTATTGCTAGACTCTAGCCCAACACGAACGATGAAAGATGCTGTATTGCCTGCGAAATCAATATCCGAGGTAGTCGTCCAAGTCGGGTTGGCATATGTCATCTTCGGGGGTGTATCCAAGTTGTCGTGGACAAAACCTGGAAGCTATCAGTACGTCAACTCACATCAACGAAATGTGCACTACCTCCGATGTCACGGATGGCGGAGAGCAAGTGAGCTCCGGTCGTGGGCGAAATCAAACTGGTTACAGCAGTCTCTTCCACTCCATCTGCCAGCGACTCGAGGGTGACGTTATGAACTGTGTCCCATTTCGTCAAGTCGTAACCGCCGTAAATAGTTGCTCCAGTCCCATAGAGCCAATGATTGGAATCGAAAGGATCGATATTGACACCTATATATCCAAGATCACGTCGCCCACTACTTCCCTGACAGGAGGAGCTCACCTTCCATCATCCACCCAACCTGCAGGGTCCCTGGATTGGTAATAGTAAACCCCGGACCTATCCAAGGTGCCAGTGAGTCAGTGTAAGTATACCATTTTGCGAGCCCCGAAGTAGCCCAGGACCAGATAGGGCTCCATGTCGCCCCGCTATCCTTCGATCTGAATATTTGGCCATCCGGGTACCAGGAGTTAAGAGCTGCAACCATGATTGTCCCTGGTCGTTGCAAGTCCACTGCGAGTCCGCCAAACCCGAATGTTAGCGAGCTTCCTGACACAGGTGTGATATCCGTCCAGACACCGGATGAGATATTATACTTCCAGACTGCACCATGACTGCCATCGTATGGACCGGATCCGTTTGACTCTGTAACATACAGCACTTTATCAGCAGGGGAGAGAACGCCCCTGTGTGGAAGGTATGTGTTGTTTTGGCCAAGAATCGCCTTCCCTGAATTAATCCCCTGTTAGCATTCATACAATTCACCCTATTAACCATCTCACAGGTTTGCCCAGCGTCCTCAGTCATGAAGATATTATCGGTCCCAGCGTTGGCAACACCAACGAAAATACGACGGGTAGGGGATCCTTTTGGAGACGATGTACCATCGAACGTGACAAATGCAATGCCACTCAAGTCACTTTCATATCCAGTAGAGTCACTTGGATTGGGGGCGTATGTGCCTGGAGAATGATCAGCCAAAATTTACGGGAATGTCAGTTCCACTCACCGACACTTGGAAACTGTGTCACCTTGGTCCATGTTGCCCCATGGTTGGTAGATTTCCATAGCCCATGACCACTGCGAGCCCCGAAGTATAAGATGCCATTGCTGTTTGGATCTACGGCCAGGCGCTATGCAAATAATCACAAGAGTGAGCGTAAGAGTGGGTCGGAGGTTCATAGGAATACCTCGCCCCTGGGTACATCTCAGTGAAAAGTTTCAAAACATGTAACCTGGCTTACATTCCACGACCAGGCATGTTTCCACCGACTTTGAACGGGAGAGGAGACGTTGACCAGGTTGATCCGTAATCAGAGGAGATCAGAATTGTTCCATTCTTTGGGTCATAGGAGTTGGTATACATCCCGGTGGCCTGTCCGCGTGCGGTGTGAGTAAATAAAAATGTCTGGTTAGAGTCAATCACCACCCACAAGATATAGACGAGCGGGATCCACCGGATCGGTAGCCAGAGCATCACAACCCCAATAATTCCAGTGCGCGTCATCAACCCAATCCAAGAGCGGGGTCCACGACCCATCGTGATTCATGCGGTATGCACCACCGATGTCCGTACGGGCATACGCGAGTCCTCGCTGAGTCGGGTTGAAAATGACATTGGGAACGAAACCTCCGCCGCCACCGATCTTGACGTTCTTCCAATGGTATGGCTGGGACAGAGCAGTCGCGAGCGGAGGTAGGGCTAGGGCTATGAATGGGCTTCGCATGTTGAGCGGTCACCATGCTTCGGGAACCAACCAGGAATATATAGTCTTACGAGAGTAAACCTTCATCAGCGCTCAGCCATCGGCGCGCTGAGCTTGAAACGGCATCGCAGTTCGCGCTGCATTAAAGTACCTTATCATAAGGTAAGTGGCAGGGACAATCAACACGCCAAATATGAGATGGTCACGAGTTCGCGACGTCGCCGGGTCGACAAAGGAGTACTACCAGATATAAGTAGAGCGTAGAGTTATTCATGATAAAACCACCAGCCTAAGATCATGCTCACCTTCGTCCACGTTTCTACCACTTGCTCTCACATCGAACCCCAAATCTTTCGGAGGGTCCCAGTGGAGCAGGCCTTCAAGTCGATCTATACTGGCTCCGTAAATTAGAATGGCACGGAATGACAACTGTACCTGGATACCCCTAGGGAAAGCAACAGATTTGCAACAGACGTGCTGACAGTTTGCTTTGATGATACAAATCTGGATCCTGCCATGTGCTCGAAGACTCCACTCCGGGGTTGCCTTGTAAAAAAGCAGTTCTGAGGTTATCCATCATATGTGCGGTACAGTTGTCGCTGGTGACCTTTACGTACCTCTGTTGCATGGCCCGGGATTGTTGTAAGTCTTTTCTCGTGTGTCGTACGGAATAACCATGCAAGGTAACTTACTGTCACGACCAGGTGGGGGAGACAAGGATGAAAACAGAATAGATAGCGGCGAGTGAGGTACGAGATAGAGATGGCCGCCGCCGATAAGTCTCTCAGTGCATGGTGCAGTGCGCAGCTGCTAAGCGTGTGCCGCTAGGTTCTAGTTGCACTGAGTCGCACACTTGCAAGCGGCTGTAATTGCATCACAGCCAACCAAAAACGCGCTTGCCCTCCCATCGCCCTGCACGGTGCACACTGAAAACCAATCTGTTCACTGTAGTGACTGCGAATGTGCTGTATCAATTGCCAACCGGCGAGTCTACACGGGCATCATCATATTATCCAGATAGATAAAGGAAAGATAATCATGCAATCCCGGTCGAGCGAGCGCGATATTAGGTATGACATCCATCCGTCAATGCAGGAACATGGGCGTCTAGTCTTCCTTCTTAGCTCCTACCTTCTTCTCTGCCTCTGTGATAGACGCAGCGTCAGTCTGGGGGCCCGCAGCAGCTGGATACCACACGTTTTAATCAAGCGGGCGTGGCAAAGGAAATGGCAGACGTACGTCCAAACATCGAGGCCACTTTGAATGGCCTTTGGAAGTCACCTTCGGCCGCTTTCCCAAGTACATGAATAGCGACGACTTTTGCATCATACAGATTCTTCACGCCCATGAGGGCTTGGATGAAGAGGGGCTGAGTGTACTTCATATAGAGGTGGAAGAAGGCCATCATGGCGATACCAAAATATGCGCCGCGGAGCTGAAGTAAACGAGATCAACAAGTACAATATTTCAATCGAGGGCTAAACGTACGGCTTTCGAAGTCTCAGATAGATCATAGTCTCTTACGGTTGTCGTTACGAGTCCACCGGAGTCAGACGACTAATGACGAGTGAGTAAGGGGCGTCGAAACGTCTCGGAGGCTGACCATTGGGCTGGGACTGTCAACTGGCATATCGAACGTAAGGGTAAGTCCACATGAAAGACATAAGTGACGCACCGTATTTGAGGACAGTCTGGTCATTCTTTTGCTTGACCTGGTGACGTGTACCAATCAGGCCCGAGTATCAAAGCAAAAAGGCGAAGGAGAAAGGAACCTTGTACGAGACAAAGAAGTATGCACCAATGATGGCGATTTGGCTGAGCACATAGCCGAGTCGCACATAGTTCAGAACGACCGGGTCGTCGAACGGGATCCTGCGAGCAACTGGCGGAAAAAAAGAGCTGAAAAGGCCATTGACACGGACGAAAGGAAGATAGCATACGTTGCATGGCCCCGAGGGAGATCATAATGTTTTGTACGCCGGCATTCATGTTTAATTATGACGAGGAAGACTGTATGTATGACGGAGGATGGAAAATACGTTGCGCGTGAGACTCGGTGTGACATTATAGTCACGTGACTATTTGTGACACGTCACAAAGTTATGACGTCGAGCCCTGCTGTGCTCCGAGTCCGAAGGCGATGAACTACAACGAGACAGCGTCGATATCTCGTGCGACGTCAGTTTCGCGCGCGTCGAAACGCAGTGGGCTGTCTCGCTCGCAGTCTCTCGTCAGGAAGAACGTTGCTCCACAAGACCTCAAGCCATCCGACGTCCTCATCGAGCGCTTCGTCGCCTGGAAGGCAATTGTGAAACAGCTCATTGCCTATTTCGAAGGTCTTGCGGACATTCAGAATAACGTTGCACGCGAATATACCAAGCTCAGAGCGGTGATTCAAGTACCCTTCAGGGCAGGAAACCAGTTTCTCGGAGAAGGTGGCCTGCAGGCACGTGTCACTTCCATTTCACGCCATGGCTTGCCGTGATGAATACTGCAGGATGTATTTTATAGCATACGTGACAAGACTAGGTCCATTGCCGACCAACATGCCAACCTTGGACGTACTATCGATAGCTCGATTGTGCAACATCTTCAGAAGCTTAGAACAGAGATAAAAGCTCATATCAAGGTATGCCCCTTGCCATTCGGAGTGATTGTTTCCGAACATTTATTTATAGAATGTTCAAAACGACACAGGAAAGCTTGCCACTAGTGTTGCTAAAGAGCGTGAGCTGTCCACCAAAATGATAGGCGATCTCTCTACCAGTATAAGCGTCTTCAAGAACACGCCGATGAGTGTTACCGCGAAATCAGACCCGTTTGTTCACGTGTTCTTTTATCCGCATTCTGTGTCGCTCAACCATCTCAGGTATGTCGCCAACGTTGCTGTTGCTCGGCAACTTCAGAAACAAGTACTGGAAGAGAACGCGCTTCAGAAATCTATAATAATCATGCAACAAAATTCTGCGCATTTCGAAGAAGGAATCGTCCGTGCCATTCAATCTGCTTGGCAGACTTACGACGAGTGGCAAACCCGCATGTCTTCTTCGGTACAAGATACGTGGCGCGTCCTTGGCGAAGCCATGTCTTCCCTGTCCCCTGACCGAGAGTGGATCTCTTTCTCCGCCCGCTCGGATCACCTTCTGGACCCAGAGACGCCTCTGAGAAACCCGGAAACCATCATCTATCCTTCTAAGGACGATCCAAGCATCATTGCCGTTCATACAGGTTTGCTAGAGCGCAAGAAACGGTTCACGCGAACGTACCGCGAGGCATACTACGTTCTTACCCCCGCCGGTTTCCTCCACGAATACGCTTCCTCCGATCCAGAGCACCTCGGAAGTCATCTACCAGTTTTCTCCCTCTTCCTTCCTGCCTGCACGCTCGGTCCGCCGTCCTCTAGTTCGTCGAGATCTCACAAGTTTCACATAGAGTGCAGGAAGGACGGCACGGGCGTCCACACCGGGAGCTTCAAGATGATCGCTACTGGTCAGCACGCCTGGAGTTTCAAGACGCGAAGTCGCGAGGACATGATGGAATGGTGGAACGACATCAGGATGCTCTGCGCGAGATACCTCGTCGCGAGCGAACAAATGGATCGCGGGGGACCGGTCCAAGCGGCCGTACGTTCCGTCGGCTACGTCAGCGACGAGGAAGAGAGCGACGACGAGGGATCAAGCTTCGAGGAGGAGGACGACGACGACGACGAGGAAATATACGAAGACGCCGTCGTCGATGGGGAAGGAGATCTGCCTTCATATCCGCAAGCTGGAAAGAATCTGGGACAAGTCGAGAAGAATGGGTACGCGGTGAGTCTTGGGGCCCGCGCGGATCTCGTTTCTCGAACCGCTTGTTCCTCGCCGCTGATTCGTCGCTTCCGCTCAGCTGGAAAAGAAGACTCCGATAAATCGTGAACATGAGCCTGCCGGTCCGGCTGCGAATGGGCGCGCGGATGGGTATCGAAGGGCGAGTCAGCGTCAACTCGAGAAAGCGCCAGAGGGTCGGCCGCCGCACTCTGACCGGAATCGCTCCCATATCAACTCGAATGGTGGCCCGACTGTGAGAGGCGTTTTGCACCCAAAGCGTGTATATGGCCGTGGAGAAAGCACGGACAAGCACACAGAGGACTCTTTCGGTGCGCCTGGACCTGCACCCACGGAGAGTAAGCTTTCGGAGGGGCAGTGAACTGCGATTTTCTTTGTCATCGACGATCCGATTTTTGCTCGGCTGCCCCACCATTATGACCACTAATCTAATACCCTACACAGCAGTCTTTACATGGCGTACCATATTTTTTCACCATCTGACGATCGTACGTTACGCAGGAGGTTCAGAACATGTATACGGTGATCTAAATTGCGGTGGTCTAGTACCGAACGTTGAACACAGATGTCCAGGGATGGTTGATCTGATTGAATGAAAGTACGGCCATGCTTCCTACATAACTGAATCAGATGCAAGTTACGATTACAATCACGCGGATCAAGTATTCTTCCATTCGCTCTCCCATACCTGGGCGTTCGTCAAAACGGCGTGCTACTCGACATTTAGGATATAGCTCACCTCGAAAAACCGGCGGCGGTCGGTGAGTCTGATTCCCCGACAGCTTGTCAGGTCAAGTTTCTCCAACTTGGAACAGGCATCGATGATCGGGAACAACCCACTACCTGAAATATGATCGGCCTCTTGAAACACCACTGAGGAACAGCCGCGCGAGACGGACTTGTTAATTTGGTGCCCGCGACTTCGAGCACCACGAGCGACGGACAGCACGCGATGAACGGCGCAGCCGCGTCGTCGATCCCAGTGTTGTTGAGGACGAGTTGCTCGAGTCTGGGTGGACCGTCGTCGACCGCGTCCGACGTCAGCCCGTACAAGTCTTTCGACCGCAGGTACGGCAGACCCGACAAGTTGAGGTGCTGGCCGCGCCCACGATTCGAGGTCGTCAACCGCGCGCGATCCAGGGGGACAGCAAAGACTTGCCTTGCACTTGCGCCCAACGCGACCGACGAGGTCTGCGAGCGGACCGCCGTCGTCGTACCTCGATGTGAATCCCAGTCTCGTGTTCCCGACGAGGCTCAACTTTTCGAGGTGATCGAAACTCGAGATGACGTTCGTGAGCGAGGTGAGGGTGTCGTCGGTCATCGTCAGGGGGGCGATATTTCCAACCGAGACGGAAGAACCCTGAGTGCTCCCGAGTGCGCCCAAGTAGAGTGTTCGTAGGCTCGGCAGTGAGCTGACCAGCGAAACGACGTCCGTACTCGATAGTGCTGTCGAGGTAAGCGACAGTTTTTCCAGTGCATGAAAAGGGGCAGCTGTGGGCTGCGAAATACGGCGAAGGCGCGTAAAGGAGACATCCAGGTGGGTCAAGTTGGGACAGAACGCAATGAAAGCGTATATCGAGACTTCAGAGAGACCGAGAAGACGGAACTTGAGGCTTTTCATGTACGGTAGGGAGACATGTACCTGCGCGAGTCCCGCGAGGAGCTTTGCAAACGTGGCATCGGTCTGAACGGAGTCATAACCTAGACCGGGGATGCGAACAGCGTTTCTGGTCATATGGACTCACCCAATTTTGTATGCCTGCAACCTTGAGCACTTGCAAGTTGATGCAAGACGTCAGCAGTCCGAGGAGAGAATACGGTGCGACGGATGTATAATTGAGGTTAAGGGTTGTTAGCAACGGACACGAATTACTAATCGCTTCCGCCGTTTGAGCCCCGACCTTTGAGCTACCGCTATAGTCATGTCACCGGTCAGCAGTCGTGCGAAGGAAACTGTTCGGCGCACCGGAGTACAAGGATCCGAAGATGAGGAAGAAAAGGTAATATGGACGCGAAGACCGTATCTGAAAACTTGTCTAAACCGGCCAAATGAAGTTCTCTGAGTGTTGTATTGTTCGGAACACATGTAATAGTTTGTCTTTGAACGCCAGGTAGATCGCTCGAGAGCACGAGAGACGGTCCGCGCATGAAGTACTTCAGTGTTGCGTTTCAGGTTGGGAATGATGCGACATAACATTATTGTCGATCTTACCAGAACGATTAGACCGTGTGATAGAAGCGTTGGGCAGCTGGACCGCAACATGGCAAATAATCTTGGTACCAATGTGTCGGGCAGACGTTTCAGGTGAAGTTTGGAGTAAGTCCATGACCGTTCGTTCTCTGAGAGTGCTTGAACGTGCGTCACGAAGCAACGTGCTGCGAGGGAAGATAGCGAAGGTACGGTACTCTGAGGGAGGGTACGCGTTGACAAAGCCGTCGCCGAGGGGACGTGACTTGGTTGTAGCAAGGAAGCGTCATCCTCAGTTGGTGCACCAAATGCTGGGATTTGACCTCGGCGAGACATGCAGGTTACTAAGCAAGACGGTCTGATGATGCAAACCGCTGCAACTGTGACTCGAGCGAATATTCTGCGTGTAATCAACGAGCGCTCTTTGCGCAATTGTCTAAGCTGACCAGAGTCTGTCGTGATAGACTGAAAGTAACCATCATGGGCACTTGTGACTGTATACAGACAGTTTATGGTCTTCGACTACTTCAAGTTATCGAGAATTACTACTAGTACATTCCGATTGATTGAAATGCTGATTATTCTTACTAACCGGTGTGATGATCGCCACCGTAAGAGCGTAGTTAGGTTTGGGAGAGATGCAGTGAACATTGGGCGAAAGATCACCGGGTACTATGGCTCACACACAGCATCCCTTCTGACCCGAGGCGACTTTAGTGATCATTAAGTGCTGTACGACACCGGGTCATGCATGGTAATGGCGGCGCATTGCCAATCGATAAGTGCAAACCTGGCGGGCACTATTTTGTTAGCAAGCAAGATCATTCGCCGGTTGACACTGCAGGGTCATTTCCATGATGCCTACCTGGAAATCATGGCATCACTGGCACAAGTTGACCGCTCGCCTAATCAAAAAGATATTGTCGCTGGGAGAATAAATGGCACAACTTCGTCGAAGATACCAGGCAGTACGGTAGCGGGATTGACGATGACCAACGCCAACTGGCGAGGAAGTAGTACCTAGACTGAAACATGGTAGATTTTGTTCCGGTGAGACTCCATGACGTACGGCAGGCGGGTGCTTTCTCAGTTCAGAGAGAACGAATACCTGCTCTCGAAGTTTCTCGACGTTGTTTCTGTCTTTTGCAAGCGAAATCAAGGCCATGGGCTGGCCGAAAGGTGCACATTATCTTCAACCCAGTGATTTCCAGGCGATGGTTCGGCTTGTTGCAAGAAGAACGTTGCACAAGGTATTTGCCGCCTTGGCCGGTCATTGCAGTTGGAGGCAGAAACACGTACGGTGGAGTTTCATCACGAGGCCCGTCACGTTTTCCCGAATTTGCCCACGGTGCTTCAAGCACCTCACCTTGTCTGAGCATTGGTTGTCCCTGGTTGATGGGGGCCGCGATGGCGAACAGACCCATGTCGCCGGGGGAACCCACCAAGAAACACCCCATCCCGCCAAATGCCCATCCATACGCGATCAAGACGACATCTTCTGCGTTGCTGTCTCGCTCGAATTCGTCACCACACTCTGCTCACCATACCAGGCACCATTATATCCCATCTCCGTCTTTCCGGGTACAGACAGGGATGAGGGCGCGGCATCGCCACTCGTCTTCGTTGTCCTCGAGCGAGAGAGAGATGTGCGCTGCAAGTGGAGTACACACAACCCCCGTCCCACTACCTCCAAATGTCGTCGTCGCCTCCTCGTGCGACCCACCCATGTCGCAACATCGCGCAGATGAAATGGAACTTTCGTGCCGGATTCTCAGGGCAGAAACAATGTCGAGCAGTGCCACTGAGTCCATCGATGACTACGACGACCAGCTGCCGGATTCCACGCCTGACATCTACGCTGGCTTGCCTGCCAACCCGAAACAATGGAACACCAACCAACTCAGTACCTATTTGGAAACTTCTTTCAAGTCAGACAAAGCTACTAGCGAGGACGTCCCCGGTTTCGAAGTCATTCTCGACTACGTCCGCACACGCGGTCTCACTGGTCGTGAGTTACTGCGACTGACAGATGCGGATCTCGCTGGGTATGTTGTTCGTCCGGTCGCTGCTTGACCTCCTCCACTTACGGTTTTACACGTGTATAGCACACTCCTCTCTGATGTACAACGTGCTCGGCTTTTTGAGCGTTCGCGCACCCTCCGTGCTAATCTCCGTGGACGCATTTACTTCGACTCCTATCACTCGCACGAGGTCTCAGATGATTCACAGCAAATTTATTCCCGTTCTGCTCGCTTCTTTGCCCCGTCACAGAGCCTCCGCGGCGCCTCTATGTCTGTTGACGACCTACGCCTCCTTGATAGTAACACTGGCGAAGGCGAAGGCACCTCCCCACCCTCCCTGGTCGTATCTCTACACCGCTCCAATTCCGTCTCAGACGCCTCCGCCCAAAGGTACAGTGACCTCGCGCGCATGCGTATGGGTCGCCGAGGAAGGGTGAAAGGCCTCATTGAGACCTGGGAACGAACCAGCACGAGTGGAAGCGAATCTTCCATTAGTGACACCGAGTCTGAAAGCGGTGCTGATCCGAAATTTGAATTGGTCTCGAACACTAAAGGTCCTTCAGAGCCTTCCATTGACAGACCCTCTGGTCTGCACGATGAACTGTCCCTCGACGTTCGTTCGCCGGGTTTTACGGTTCTCCATCGGGAGCCAACTCTATCAACTCTACCCCCTCCTTACTCATACATGCACAGTTCGCTCAGAGTCGCGGAGGCCGAAGAAGAAGAACCTAGTATCGAGGAATTGTTGGCGTCGTCTTCGGACCTGCCGCTCAGAGGCGCGCGGGCATGGGAAGCAGACTTTGGCCTGGGGGAGACAGTAAAACACGTTCCTGTCTTCGCGAGCACGAATGCGGATCCTGTTTCTCGTGTCATGGAACCAGACCCATCTCGTCATCCTCAAGGCGATACCCAACGATCCAAGAATGGTTCCCTTCGGTTGAAGGGGTCGGGGAAGCAGGGAAGCACGGGAAGCAGAGGGAAGGATGCTAGCTTGAAGTCTCGAAGACGAGTCGTCACTGCAATCTTCACAGGATCTCTCTCCGACGACGTATCCGACAGCGCTGGCGATTTGGATCGTCGTCACGCCAGTGACAGGAATGTCGTCTGCGGCGAGGCATCGGCGAGTCCAGGACTACAGGACGTTCCGGATAACGCACTTCGAGCCCTTGAAGAGTCCGTTGCAGCAACACGTACTCAGCTAGAAGCGTTTAGGCTGCGTTTGGAAAAGGTCGAAGCTGATACGGCTAGACAAGAAGCGTTGTTCATGCGCACTCAATGCTCGGGCTCTTGCCATTCATTCGATCATGAATTGAAGCGACGACGACCAGAGGCGAACGAACGAGCCACCCCCGAGTCGATGGAACCACAGAAGGACTCAGTCACGGAGGGCTCCAGTGACAAGGATCTGCTCGGTGGTTGGAAAAACATGACGCCGGCCGACGTCGCACGCACGATTGTTGCAAAGACTGTGGGATGGTTATTCCCATATGGACATCTGGGCATTCGCGGCGAGTCTCCAGAACTAAACGACAGCGATCGTTCCCCGGAGAAAAAAAAAGAACGCTTCCCCGTGGCACGCATGTCATGCAATGTCATCCTGGTCTCGTTCGCTGTCTGCGCAGCGGTACTCCGGAGAGTGGGGTTTGGACGGTGGGTCAGTAATCAGTGAGTGGACACGATCGTCATCACCATATGACGAGTTATGAATTTGAGCTTTTACTCCTTTTGATACCTAACGATGCGTTTTCTTGTGATACCCAGTGCTGATTATTGATCATTGGTCTCTCATTCCCTTCCCCTTTTGTCTTGGTCTGTAGCCTATTTTTTCGAGCCCCTTGCTTTTATTTGCAAGCCGTCTCGGATGCCCACCATTACTCCCGAATCCCGGTACGACGCTTGGCGATTTTACGGTTTGTTGATGACCCCGAATTATCACTATCTTCGCCTGTGTTTCTAACCTTGCACAATGACAACGTCCATGTACTAATGACAGCTCTTAAAGCTTTATGAGCAATACCGTGCAAATTACCATGACTACCTTCCTGATTATTTGAAGCTAATGTTTTCGTTGGCCATGTTTGTCGCGGTGAGCCTATCAATATCCATTTATTCCCTCAGCAGCGAATCAAGCTGCCAGTTGACTGTACCATCATCCGTACAAAGTTGGCAGTAACTAGTTGGCCAGCAGATCAACACCACCTCATTACTTGGACGGAAATTAGATGTGCCTGCCCTACAACTTTTGTTGTTGCTTCCTAGTGATGACGCAGGTGGGCTGTATGTCTCTCCATGCGTACAAGGGTATCTCTCACGAATCTGGTACTTTGCGTACACCGCTTCGGTCACCAGTTAGCAGATTAGTACTGTTTCATCAGAATCTACACAGCCCCCGGGTCAGGAGGCTGATAAAGTACACCGTTATTACGTTTTCCCCTACGAGGATGCCATACAGAGGTGCGCCGTCGCCTTTCGTCTCTCGTCCGTTCTTTGCTCCCTCCCACTGGTCGTTTCAAGTCCAAGTTTCAGGTGAGCACATACTCGGTCGTATCATCCATTGAACTCAGGCTCGAACTAGATGACTCACAAGGATGTTGCCCATCACCTCTCTTCGATGTCCACGGAGTGTGCTCGTCTTATCCAGACCCAGCTGTCGCCAATCTCCCTCCTTCCAAACGAAATTCTCGTTGACATATTCCAGCATGGGCTCGATGATACTCCACGCTCAGCCTATGCGCTTCCCTTACCGGATACCGTAGCTGGTGTATGCAGGAGTTGGCGCGCCGTTGTGCTTCGTGCTCCCTGGTTATGGCACCGCGTCTTCGTGACTTCCGCGACACCAATCAACTGGATAGAAACATACTTGAACAGATCCGGGAATTTTGAGGTTGACATTACGTTCTGTCACTGGCTTACACCGAAGGCTGCAAGCGAGGATAACACCAGTGAAACACTCCTCCAGTCGATCGTTCGCGCATTGCATCCTGATGCACATCGCTTGCGGAGTCTTTCCCTGTGGGGTGTGTCCGACACGGTCGTTTGCACGGTCTCGAAGGCCTTGTTGAGCCTCTATATGCCTCATTTAACAAGTGTCTCTATCAAGGCAAACCCCACAGCTTATGCGCACTATTACCGACTCCGCGATCTCTACTTACTCCCTTTCCTCATTGGTGGAACACCATCATTGGCCCACCTTGAAATCGACCATTTCCCAATTGAAACTTCCCAGATGCGATCTCGCTGGCCGTTCAATGTCCCAAATCTCACCTCATTTAGTCTGCGAACACAAGAATCCCTAACGCAGGCCTTCTTTCGTCCAGCGTATCTTATCGAGTTCGCCGCACTGTGTGCGATCTTACGGTCGGCGCCGAATTTGATTACGCTTGCCTTGTATGGACCAATCATTGAACCCGACGAGGACTTTCCGATACGCCCACCTGGCGTAACCCTTCCCTCTCTGGAGACGCTGATCATTCACCGCCGCTACCCTGGCGTCCGATACCACTGCGAGCTTCTTAGTGTTCTCACCCTTCCCAACCTGAAACACCTAGAAATTCCTTGGAACGACGACCTCACCGTCGAGCTACCCTACTCCAATCGCGCGGCAGAGTATCTCTTGGACGGAAAAGGCCAACCTAGGTTCGCGAGCGTGAAAGAGCTCTACCTGCACGACAGCGCCGTCAAGTGGACGATGCCGACGAGGACATTCATGAAGGCGTTTCCGAACGTGGAAGAGGTTGTTCTCGGGGGTGCGGACGTGGTCAAGTTTGCAGCGACGCTGCGGGGGTTCGTACGTGCCCACACGGCTCCCATCGGTCGTCGCAGTTCGGGCGTGTTGGGAGAGGGTGCGTGGCCGTCTGTGAGGAAGGTCGTGTTGAAGGAGCCAGAGATGACATCGTGGAGAGGGTGGGTGAGGGGATTCTGCAAGTGGCTCGCAGCGGAAGGGCATGCGGGGCAGGTGCGTCTCGAGATTCAGGCGGGCTTTCGCCAAGACGAACTCGATGAATGCACGTTCGAGAGGAGCGTTGCTAGACTTCGGAGGTATGCACAGGTCGTTGAAACGTAGGGGGGTACCCTCGGTTTGGGCCCTGGGGCCACGGCGTTCCCTCTTCAGGTGTCATTTTCACGCGACGGGAGGTTCAAACTGCTTTGTTTGCTCCATACAAGCATGCAATGCAGGCCGGGCCAGCCGGCGATCGTTGATTTTCCTTTTCGCCACTTACATTGGACTGTCAATAACTATGTAGCAGCGACGAATCACAAGGCCGACTCCGTGGTGGACCATCGCTCACGGAGGACCACCGCTCAGGGTGACTCCGGTGAAAGCAATGCCGCAACCTGGTATCAACTTGATTCTTGGGATCCGATTGTTCCCACCGAGGATGATAGTCCTTGCGCATGTCACTCAGCAACGCTATCTGCCAGTGGGTGAGTGAAACAGGAAACGAGTGGTGGCAGTGTTCCCAGGCTCCCTCGGTTCGGTTCCATGGACCACCCGGACTCGGAACCGTTTATCAACCAAATGCGATACGAATCACAATTCCGGGCCGGGCAGGAAGACTCGAGAACCCAAAACTGGATAGGTTTATCGCCGGGAATTCTGACACCTTGGGCCGAGCAGGATAACGGTCTTCACTTCGGAGATATTTGGTCGCTACCTGAAACTAACCGATCCCGAACCGCTCTACTACTGAGGATGTCTGGTAGGTATAAGATGGTGATCCCGGTATGGGGGATTATAGCCACTGGAAACAATCCTCGCAACGGGAATGGAGTGGACCTCTTCAACTACTCGACTCGCGGTACTGCTTCCTCTTGCGGCTGTCGCCACGAACATAATTTGGCGGCTCATTCAGGATCGCATCGAGAGGAAAGGACACCCTCTCCCTCCTGGTCCTATCCCCTTACCACTCGTGGGAAGCGCCCTCTCGATCAATATGGAGGAACCTTTCAGGACTTATACCGAATGGCGAGCGAAGTACGGTGAGTATTCTCGCACTGCGCCGGAACTCCCTACTGATGAATCATGACTCATAGGTGATATAATGTACATCCGACTTTTGGACATGGACGTCGTGGTTCTGAATTCACCCTCCGTCGCGACCGAGCTACTTGAGAAACGGTCTCAGATATACTCAGATCGCCCTTTCATAGCGACAGTTGATCCGTGAGCAATCTTGCGGTGCCCATGTTGGAGATTCCTGACGCTTAGTTAGATATGGACACGATTCCAACTTTGCTTTTGCGAATTATGGTGAACATTGGAAGTTGTGCCGGCGAATTTTCCATCATACGTTCCGCGCAAGCGCTGTGGTCGCGTTTCGTCCAATGCAACTCCGCAAAGCACGCGAGATGATATTGAACGTCGTGGATGATCCGAGCGACTACACATCTCATTACTCAACGTAAGAGTATCGAGTCCGACTCATGTTGCTCCTGGGATCCTTAGAACCCTCATAGATTCGCTGCTGGTGTGGCCATGTGCTCCGTATACGACTACGATCCGAAACCCCGGAACGATCAGATGGTATCAATTATCAACAACTTCATCGATTCTTCTGTCCTGGCGTTGGTGCCCGAGAGGGCGATCTTGCTCAAAACATTCCCCTTTTGTGAGTGCTTTCGGCTACAGCCATCCATAGTTCAATCTGATATTGAAATTTGTAGTGTTACACTTACCCGACTGGCTTCCCGGGTCTT
>JBBPMC010000127.1:0-40593 GCA_038090115.1 Strobilomyces echinocephalus | reverse complement strand
TTCAGACAGACTGTGCATGGGGGTGAAAGAATACTAGTGAAGTTTCATTCCTGATAATGAAGCTCTGTCGAGATGGAAGTTCCACAGGTTTCTCGGCAACTATAGTGAAAGTAAACCTTCATTATTACAATACTGCCTGGACACCTGGGACAAGGTCAGATATGGTTGTGGGACATGTGAGGTAAATAGCATTAAACAAATGGAATCAGTGTTTTGGGATATGTCTGTGTGACACTCTCATCGCCTATTTAGAGTCAAAGAATCCAGTATGCACCTCTAAATATTGTCATTTCCTGATCTGGAATATCTATGCCTCAAATAGAAGAGATATGGGGAAGGATATTATTATCTATAGATTTTGCATATAATACAGAGCTGTTTGTAAAGATGTGTTAATTAATGTATTGAGTATGCTTCTCGAGTATGTAAGCAGTGCATTTCCAGAATGCTCTTTTCTGATTGGTTAATCCTCTCAATAAATTCAAAATCTAAAATTAAAATATCATTTTTTAAATAACATATCGATATGTACAAGAAAAATGAAGCAAAAACATATACCATAATACTTCTTTTAGCCATGGCTAAGGTGCATCTTTTGGATATATTGTCCGGTATTTATACATGTATTTTGTACATTTATTCTAACTACACAAAATGGATATTTTAAGGTAAATTCTCGAAAACACAGATACCATAAGTTCTCAGGTAAGTACCTGATATATTACACTGCATATTCTCCCCTGCCCCAGGTGTGATTACAAGATGCTAATATTTTTGGGCATTATGAGAAATTATAGTATAAGAGTCATGATAGTAATAAACATGGAATACTAATGTAATAAAGATACAATGGGTACTACAATGAACAGAGATGTAAACATTCTGGCATCTACAGGCCAGTGAATTGCAAGAAATCATCCTACCTTTCTTCCTGGTCTTTCTTAGCTCCCTTGGATATGAGAACGAAGAAGGGTTGTTGGGAACGTGTGGCACTACTATTGTGACAATATTGTAAATCACGTCATAATGCTATTACCACTGATGTTGTAATATGCGACCATTGCAATGGGACTTAGCAAATCTCCGACACGGTCGACGTGGAGGCGGGAATTCAAGTGGTCCAACCACCCTGTCATTCAGGCCGACAAACCCCTCTGACGCCTGGAAAAGATCCCCGGCGGGCTTTGATTTCTGTGGGGGAGTGTTGGCGGCTAGAAATGACACGTCGCACCGTAGGGCCCAGATAAGGTGGGCGGATTCGGTCAGGATAATGCGGAGAAGCCGCATCTTAGGCTAGGGCGGAGGTAGGTTGGCTTTCTGGGCGGCGGTGGCCGTTGTGGGGGGCCCAAGTAAGGGACGCTCTTGCGAGGCCCACCACTGTTAAGTGTCTCATGGAAATGACATGAGCTAGCCAGTTCATTTATGTAAATGGAACTTAAAGCCAATCAACAGGGGATTTTGTTCTCTCGATCGGGCCACACAGAGTGGTTTTCGCGCCACTTCAAACCAAGAGTTTCCCGTTCCCTTACTAGTACTAGATGTATGGCCGAACTTCGGCAGGAACCTTGTTTACGAATACCGTTATCCGTGATAAAAAAGCACATAGTCTTCAAGTAAGTAGTACAAAAATGTTTGTCAAAGAGACATGAGGAACAAGCTAAACGGTTATCGAGAGTATTTCAAGTTCGACAGGCAAGACAAGCATTTGAAAAGACGAAGCGAAGAGAGTAAACAGGTAGTAAAGAACCTTACGAGGAGAGGCAACTCACAGACGAGCTTACTGACCCTGTTCTTCTAGACTCTCCGCATCAGCTGTCATGCAGTCGGTGCGGCATACCTAAGCAGTACTCATAACACCACGCCATGCTGTCCGACGACGCTGGAATGCTGCCATGGCCAATGAACAGTGTCGCCAGAAAGGAAATCAACTACTGATATGCCAAGCATTTGACACGATCGGAGGACGGCCAGTCACGCTGTCTGAGCAATTCGCTATCGCGGCGAAGAGTTCAAACCGGGGAGGGAAACAGGACGAACACGTAGGGCTGCCGAATGAGACCATGGTAGCAGTGGGGATGAAGGTTATGGTGACTTACAACGTAGAAACAGATCTTGACATCGCAAACGGAGCAAGAGGCGAAATAGTGCAAATTAAACCCGACCAGAACAAATTTCCCCATTACAACCCATCATTCATCTCGCCTACCCCCCTGCATACATACTGGTGAAAATGCTCAGCACCAAAGTAACACGCCTCAACGGACTCGAAGCAAAAGTTATACCCCTCGCCGTACCAATGGAACGATCCTTTTCCATCGTAGCGGGAACGAACCAAAAAACAGTCCTCAGATCCCAACTACCAGTAACTCCTGCTTATGCATTCACCGACTACCGTTTGCAGGGACAAACTATACGTCATGTGATCATAGACATAGCACCTCCTCCGACAGGCGCTCTATCCCCGTTCAACATATACATGGCTTTGTCACGGTGTCGGGGTCGCAAAAACATACGCTTACTTAGGGACTTTGACGAGACACTTTTGACGAGACATCCAAGCGAGTATCTTCGCTTGGAGGACGAGAGGCTGGATAAACTTAACGAAGAAACCCAATGTTGGTGGAATAGTATAAATACTTAGCAACATATAATGTAAAACAAAAACACGATAAACCCGCATAGCATCGAAAGACAACTGGTGAAGCAAAGGCTGAACGATATCGTTGAGTGATCAATCGATCACCCGTATACTCGGTTAAAAAAAATTGCTCAGCAACACGAACCACAATAAAATATAAATTCACAAATATAGCAATGAAATCGCACGGGGACAAATTTTGTCCCACCACAGCCACAATTGTCAGTCCCTAGTGACCTTGTAAACAAGGTAACTTCGTTGTAGAGCACTACAGTGCCATGTACGGATCCACAGCTAGTAAGAGTCCACCGCCTCGCCGGAGCGTGGTATTCCGCCCAAACACGATAATTTCAACTTGGAGGCAAATGGGGAAGAACACAGAAAGCTAGATTTCAGACCGGTACATATCACCAAGTTGCATTTGTGTGATGAACTCCCACATATCATAGCTGCAAGTCACAGATTCCATCCATTGGCTTGTGGGTTTGGACTCCCCCATCCCTGCTGGGCGCCCCAAGCACTCGCCCCGCCGGTCCCTGAGCTCGGACTAGTGCTTCCCCAGGCATTCTGAGCGGGGCTTGTGCCCCAATTCGTTCCTCCAGAATTCGCAGCTGGGGTGCCACCCCAACCAGTGTTCCCACTGTTATTGCTATTCTGCGCTGGACTTGAACCGCCGCCACCCCATGTTGCAGCACCACCCCATGCACCACCGGCTGGGCTAGCATACCCAGCAGCAGAGGCAGCTGGGTTACCCCAACTAGTAGGTTGAGTCCAACTAGTGTCAGCTCCATTCACCGTGGTGTCCATCTCCCCTGATACATCCATGTCCGAAGGAGCCTTGAGGCCAAGGATCAAATTTGCGAGCTTTGTCTGGAGTTCCGCGAGACCCTAAGAGTTTCACGATAAGTCTTCATCAGCATGGTAATTTCCCATCGCATACCTTCATGATGACTTCTTGGGGACCTAAGCTCCCGTCTGTTTCGACCTCAAAATAGAATTTACGCGGCTTCGCATTAAAATCGAATGCTTCATCATCTCTCGGTGGTTCTTCCTCCTTCGCATTTTCACCTACAGGCCACTCTGCGCGTTGGTCTGCTTCGTACCAGTACGTCGTGTGTCGCAGCTTGTTGTAAGGATCATACTCGAAAGCGACAGCACAGCATGGTGACCACTTCGCATGTTCCTTCGCTATACCCTGTCATCGCGTTGTGTGAGCTGCTCGTTCAACATTCAATGTACACACCTTTTTTGCCACGCAGCGCAAGTGTAGTTCTTGCCCTTTGCGCATCTTACATATCAAAACCGGAGATACCGATGGATCATCTGACGAGACGTGATGAGGAGGAGGAAGGTTGGCAAAGCCAAAGCGACGAACTCTTCCCTACTGGGTGACCAAATACCTCCCCACGTTTCGTTAGCTCCTCGCCTTCCGTTATCATGTCTTGTGGGCCAGCGTTCGACGTGAATTCAACGAATTCAAGTTGATTGCTTGTGACTTCTAAGGTCCGGTTGTCGTTGCACACAACGTCTAGCCTGAGTTCGATCGCACAGTATCTGCATCCCTGCAGGCAAGTGCAATCCTGAGCATCGCCAAAATTCGTCACGATCAATACTACTTGGTTAATTAGATGCAAGACATACTCTAGTATAGCGCATGCCCTCATCGCAATTAGCACTATTCAGAGGAACCATGCCGAGGCGATGGGCAATGAACTCGTCCGGCAACACGGTAGTGTTGGAATGGATCTCGACTATGTCGATGGCTAGCTCGGGTTTTAGTAACGGACATGCATCCTCTCACACGCACGAACCAACTGTCGGTATGTCGGCCATGACAACTCTTCGTATTGAGTTTGCAAATCTAAGAGAGTACGCGAGGTGAGCGTGGATGATATTGACACGGAACTTTGTACATACGCCAGGTCGACATTCTCCAACACGAAGTTCACTCTGTCCTTTTTCAAGTCACGTATCCGCACGACAGGCTCCGCGTCTTCAAAAGATTGCATGACGAGTACAACTCGAACGCGACGTGGGCGAAGCCCACCCACAGCGCGTGACGCTTATATAAGCAGAAAACCCCTATTTAACCCAAAAACATGGCACATTGATGCTATCGCAGAGCAATCTATAGGATAGCCGTCGATTCACTACGGTAGTGTATTCTATGACTGTGTTAAATGAGTTTTGTTGACCCTTCGGGCGTTGTACTCGCTACCAATGGCTCGGATGGAATGAAAACCACATTTTCCATCAACTCCTCACCTCTCTGACGTGCCTCATAGCGCCCGACAAGCGTTGTCAAGACCCCAAGTCGCTCCTTCTTCGATCGCATGTGTGTTTTCTTTGGAATATTGTTCTCGGTTCCGAGTCTGCGGTGGAGCTCAATTTGGTCGCAGAGCAATCCGTTGAGCCAGTGTTTGGGTTGCTGCTATGCCTGCTCTCTGAGCTGCTGAGCGGCGCTTTTTTTGCACATATGGCAATTTTATTGATACCATTGGAGTGTATGCTCAAAAGAGCAGGACAGAGGGATTGAGACGCGTTGAGTATGGCCAGGTGCGTCTGCATCGGACACGACCGCGCAGGACGTGCCTGAGGATCCACGCATCATAGGGGCTACCAACATCGTCGACCCAGCCGGGGTCGAACGAGAGCACTCTATGCTTCGCTCCACGCAGGAAAAATACGCCTGTTCCCTGATTAATCATATCTGAGTTCTTACACTCGGTCATGGTGTATTTCAATTGTACACGAGTATTTTCAAGATCTGTTCAGTACATCCTGTTAATCACTTCATCTGATTTTTCCTTCCTGCATCAACAGTCGTTACATTGCTGTACAAGGTCGTGCCATGGCATTTCACCGGAAATAGAGGGCCATAGGCTGATGTAAGCATCGACAAACCAGACCCCGAACACCGCAAAGACCCCTAATCACATTACAGCTTCGCCCTCGCGCGGCCGCCACCCTTCTCATCCCGAATACGTACGACTGCTTTACCCCAAGTCTCTCTTCTTTCAAGTGCACACAAGCCCTCCATCGCCCTCGCCAACGGATATACTTTGGAGTAGATGACCGGTGTGACTTTTCCCGACAAGAGCAAGCTAGGGATCGCCAACAAGTCAGTCGCCGCCAACTTGTACCGTGATCCAGCGCATCACGCACTTTAGCAGTTCTTCCCATACAACTGGGATTCGTGAAGGTTCTTTGTCTGAAAGAAGTTATCAATTTGAATACCATGGCGACGGTCGCACCACGCACATGTATACAGGCCCCAGTGCAGTCCCATGACACTGATATTTTTAAGTAATACCAAGTTCAAGGGTAACTGGGAGTTATGGTGAGCCTTCAGCAGACATTGACAGGAAAATGGAAACTACGTTCTCTATTTGACCTGCGGCAAAACCGATCACCAATGCTCTACCTTTGAATGCTATACACTTCAACGAGTCTGGAAACCCGTCAAACTTCTATTAGTCCACGAAGAAAAAATAACTTTGCCTTTTATACGGCCCACAGGGTCGTACACCACGTCGACACCTTTGCCCGCTGTAATCTCGAGCACCTTCTTCTGCCAGTCCGGGGTCGTGTAATCAACGACGTAGTCCGCCCCTCCGTAGCGCTGGCAGATGTCAAGTTTAGGCTTTGAGCCTGCTGCGGCAATAACTCTGGCACCCAAAGCTATACACTTCGTAAGTGGGTGATAGAGCTCAAAACACGTAAAAGGATACCTTTAGCTAGTTGCACCGCAGTAATTCCGACGCCTCCAGCTGCAGCGTTCACAAGGACAGTTTCACCTAATATCATTTTCTATCAGCACTTGTTTCTCTGACGCGCCTGCTCTGCTTCACCTGGCTTGAGCTCTGCTCGACCCACGAGGGCCTCGTAACTCGTCGGCCAAGTAATGAAAAGACCTATGGAGTCGTCCTAAGAAACATCAGGGTTCTGAAAATAAATTGACGCACCTGCTCCTTGGTCGAACGTGAGATTGTCTGGGAGCGGCATGATCGCTTTCCACTTCACCGCTATGCGGTCAGCAAGCGCGCCTTGTGCACTACCGAATACCCTCTCTCCAAGTTTGAACGGACATCCCTTTGGAATCTGGGAGTTGCTCGCAATCTTCCCGGCGAACTCTGCACCAAGTGTGAACGGAAAGGGTGGTTTTACTTGATATTTACCCTGGGCTTGCAGTATCTGTCGAGAATCCGGTGGGTCTAAAGTGGCTACGATCAGTGCGAGACACGCACATCGAAGAAGTTGAGGCCCGCAGAATACACATCCACGAGCACCTCGTCTGGTCCGGTCACAGGCTCTGGTGCGTTATATGCGAGGGCAAGTTCGGAGGGATGCTTCCATTCGTTGATTACGTAGGCTCTCATGGCACTGCACAGTTGTACTTAGGATGACGGTAAGCCAGTGAGTCGAGGCTGGAGCTGGAGGTGAAGGGATTCGTCAAGAACTTCAAGGAACAACCCGCTGCGGGACAGAAGTGAACATCACGGTCCTGTGAACACTGGGAATCGAATCCGCCGCCGGTTCCGAGTATCATAGCCGGCCTGCCAGTGGATAAATGGTACATCCTGGTCACAACGACTCTATCATCGACGAGAGCTGGATCAGTGCGGCGAGGCCGTGTGTGTAAATACAAGTATGATGCTTCTACTACATGACTAGGGTTCATCTAATTGCAATGGGGAGGATAAATGTACATGCTCGTGCTCATGCGAATCCGAAACCTTCTCCCCCTTCGTTGATCGCTAGTAACAATTGCTGTCGCAACATCTCATAGGAAGAATATTGCGGCAAATCGATCTGGTTGAAACCTAACATCACGAGTCATTCGGAAGGAATCCAACTCAGTCGGTGAAAGAGCTCACAGGTGTGGGCTTGAGGAAGGCGGTCAGGATCGCCATAGGCACGGTGAATGGAGAATCTCTGAACTCCTTGCACTCCTTGGAGGTCGACGAAGCCATTGAGAGGCACACGCGAAGTGCCAGTCGCAAAGCTCAGTACCTTGGCCCTCTCCTCACGATTGAAGGACTTGAGGGCTCTCCACCACCAAACAATAACAGGATCCGAGCTTGTGTATCCGTTGTATTCCGTCGCGGCTCTCCATTCGTCGACGTCAATGTCTGGTGTCCCAGAAATGAGTAACTCAAGTTCTTGTTCGTTGAACTAGATTTGAAATGAGGATTTTGGAACGCTGGAGGAAAACGGCAACTTACAATCGTAACGAGGTCCTTTGGAATAATTTCATGGAATCCGGCAACGAGGTTTTCGATTTGCTCGCTAATGGAAGAGTACAGGCGAAAGTTGGCCGAAAGCTGGACAAACTCCCGCTTGTTTTCCTGCGTGACAGGGACAGTTTCACCCCCAGATTTCAGCGGGAAAATGCGGTTCCTTCCAAACTAGGGTCGGTCAGTAACGCAGCGAGCTGTGGATATAAAGCAGCAAACCTCATCCGCTTCAACACTGAATGTTAGTTCCAACGGTGTAGGGTCATTCTCCAAGATCCAACAGAGCGAGTTGTAGTATTCTGGGTCGACCCACTCGACGTCTCGATAATCGACCGGTTTGCCAAGAAGCTGTCGATACAAGCTCTTCGCAAAGTATGCGTCTAGCAGCCGCCCGTCGTAGATGGCCTTTCCGATTACCCGACCGACAAACTTGAAGAACGATAGATGCTCGGGGTTGACCCAGGAGTTCTTGTTCGGTTGATACGTCAGTCTGTCGGCAGCGCAAGGCTGGAAGAGTGCATTGTTGGGATCAAACATCTGGCGTGCGAGTATTTGGAACCATTCTCTCGTGACGCCACCAGCGTCAACGCCTTCCTCATCGTAAAACCGGACGCTAAGTTTGCCGTACTTGATTTGATCGCCAGTCTTCCGTTGGAGGTATTGGAAACTGTCCTCGAAAACACGTGCACGGCGAACATTGAGTTGTAGTGTGCTGTAGTGCTCACGGGATGCAGGGCGACGGTGAAGCTGCTGAGTGAAGTAGTTCCGCTTGTTATCAAAGTCCAGGACACGAGGGTTGTGGACCAGAAGTGAAAACGATCCACTCATCAGCGAGGGATTGTTGCGTACCATCACATTGATGATCTTTCTGTGGGCGTCGGTAAACGTGACGAAGAGATCCTCCATCGACTCTCTGGCTGTCGTGGCTGGCCTTGGAGATGCAGAGGCCCTCATTGTCCTCGCCATGTTTCCGGCGGTCGACTTGGGACCCACGTACTTGCACACCACCATCAAAGCTTCAATCAAGGGTAGTAAGACCGTGGCGATGTGCTCCATGTCAGGCTGGGCCTCAATGGTGGCGAGACAGTCACCAAGTCGTCGCCAGAGGGGTGTGAAGCGGAACGATTCGTAAATACTCTGTACTTTCTCTGCATCCTCGCTCTTGCGGGTCTCGTCCGTCACTGGTCCCGCGGAGCGGGGGGTGTACATATAGTCCAGCGTCTTCAGGATGCGTAAGAGTTTTGTTTGATCAGACGAAGGCGACGAGAATTTGGACGCTACAGAGGAAGCCAGAACGTCTTGAGTAGGACTCTGGAGAGACGCCAAGAGGTGACTGAGGTCAGTGAGAACATTCTGACCGCAGTCTTGTGCCCTGGCTTTCAATTCTTGTGCAATCACATCCCGAGCATCGGGAATGTGCGACAAGTTTTGAATGAGGGTCAAGGATTGCTGGAATGTGCGCGCAGAGCACTCGCCGATCGTCAGGATATTAACGATGAGGCGTAGCACTGAGTGCGGTATTTGGGGTGGACTGGCCAATAGAATCCGTTCGTCGGATTGTTCGCCTGTAGCATTTTCGTTTTCGTTGTTCTGGTTCTGATCACCTTCGGTCGTCACTGTAGCGCTTGATTCTTGACGTTGCGACGCATCTGAGACAGTGGGTGGCAAGGGTGCAGTCGGTGTACTGGAAGCTGGTTCATTCGAGCTCACCGGTGCTGCGACCGGGGAGGATTCCTTTTCCGACTTAAGGCTAGCCAAAGGTTTGGTAACAGTCGAGAGTAATGAAACGACCGAATCCATGATAGACGGCGTTCTGAGCAACGATTGTCTGTCCAGGAGGCCGAGGAGGAGGACGATGGGGTAGTGAGTTTGAGGTGCTTGCTTCTCCTTTCCCTTACCCTTCTTGGTATTCACCTTTCTGAGTCCAGCAGGTAGCTCATGTTCGGTCAAGAAGAAGAGGGATGACAACTCATTGGCACTGACGATAAACGCCAGCGCTTCGAGGCACCGCTGAGCTACCAGGTCCGGAACGGATTCATTCTGGAGATTGGTGAGAGTCGCGGAGTGACTAGGGTCCTGAGCTTTTTGTTTACCGTGGGATTTTGGGGTTTGTTGGCTCGGCATCTTGGGGGTGCGCGTAGACATCTGCGCAAAGCTCTTGTCAATAGCGGCGAGATCCCCTGGCCCACTTTGTAGTATGTTGAGGAGGAGGTTGAAGAGTTCCGTCCTGGTTTTGCCATTCTCACAGATATTGACCAGAACTTTGAAAAGAAGGTTCTTCTTCAAAACCTGGGGGAAGAAGAGGAGGCGGACAAGAGTGGCCACCCCAGTTTTATCCAGCAGCTGAATAGCGTCCCTGGGTACAGGAGCTTTACGGGGTGCGACAGGCCGTGAGGTTGCCCTGTGACTGCCACGCGTCGCGAACGTGAATCTGCGCGGCTGCTGAGCCTCCTCGCGGTACACTCCTGCTTCAGCAATCATGTAAGATGGGAGGGTTTGCAGAAGACCGTCATCCGAGTCCAAGAGAACGACTTGGCGCAGATGTGGATCGAGACTGGCGATGAAACTAGCAGGATCAATATCGGCGGCAACCCCAGGTGTGGCATTGTCACTTGTTGATGCTGGGGCCTGTCTTGCTTGCTCTAGCCTTTCTTGTTGAATGAGTTCTGCGCGAATTTCAGGAGGGAGAGCGTCCAGGAATTCGGTGCTGATCTGAGAGTCGGCGGGGCGCTCTATTCTCGCGGCGCGTTGGTCACGAACGTGCTGATTGATGACTTCCTCTCGAATATCGTCCGGTAGCGCCTCTAAGAATGTTGGATCTATTCCCATGTCCGTGATATCGACTTCGCTGCCATGGATCATGACAGTTAATCTCTCTTGGACTTGGGAAGGCCCTGCCATCTCTGCCTGCGGAACGGCAGGAACTAGTTCCGGTGCAGGAGCATCGTGCATCTCAACATCAGTCGTGACCGAGTCAGTAACAGGCACTTGCTCCAAGGGTTCTTGAGTTGGGGGTGTCGAGGGCGCTGGCGAGGTCGGGCATGCGTCGTCCTTTGCTTGCGCGTCTGTCCCCGGAGTTTCGGTGACCTCAGCCTCTGTTCGCTCGGCCTCGCGCTGTTTAGCCTCTTCCTCCGCCTTCAGCTGTGCTTGTTTCCTTTGCTCTTCCTCCTTTGCCTTCGCTATGATGGCAGCTGGTAGCAACGCAAGTGCGATATGGCTGCCCAACCGGCTGGCTCGTTCTGACAGATGCTTTCCATTAACGGTTTTGGCTTCTTCAGTCCATCTCTGAACCGTGAAAAGAGGATCGAGGCCACGTGTGTCAGGAGGGTTTTCACTTTGCCGAGCAATGCGTTCGACTCTGGGACCCGAAGTTACACTTGCAAGCCTCTGCAAGTGGAGCATGCCCTGCTCTATGCCAGCAAGCGCGGCAGGAGCAACATCAACGCGGATTGTCTCCCGGGCACCGCCTGAGCGATTCACGATATGTTGGAAGACTTGAACAGCATCTCCCCCTATGATATCTTCAATCGACTGGATAAGTTCCGATTGAAGGTTGGTTCCGCTGCCCCGCTGCTGCCGCCGAGAACCGCGAGACAGAGCTGCCGACGTGCGGTTGTTCCCGGTTGATGCATCCAGAAGAAGTGGATGGACTGTCGCTTCGCTAGGCGCAGATGGTGGGTTTCGACTTCGGCCGAAAACTTGAATGTCCTCGGCACCTATATGAGATCACATAAATTTATCACTCAAGATCACGCATGGATGGTCGCACCTCGTCGGCGAGATATGAAAGGGTTGACTTCTCGCCCTTGAACCTCAACTCCATCAGCGTCGAAAGGTTCCGAATAAGCGAATACGTCGTCATGTGCACCGCCGATGGGGGCAACGTCCCGAACATCAACAACGCCAACATCTCCTCGGAATCTACCCATGCGTCAGTCCATACTGCACGGTCGCAAACGATAGTCATACTCTTCTTCGTCGGATACGTCAGGCTCGTCGTCTTGCTCCGCGTGAATCACATTGACGTGTTCTGTAAAAGGTCAGCATTCTGCAGAAGGAACTAGTAGGGTGGGCTAACCTGCTCCTTCGTCCTCGTCGCCGTCATCGCCGTTACCATCCTCTGCATCCCCTTCATCACCCACGTCCTTGAGGTAACAGGTCAAACCGATGCCACGTAAACAACAGGACCGATCAGACAAACCTGCCACATCATGTCTTCGTCGAGAACCTGGTCGGCGCCAGTAACTGCAACACCGGCTTCTCCGTCTTCGTCATTCTCGATCAAATCCGCTTCCTCGTAGTCTTCATCTTCATCCCGCCATCCGTCGCCATGAGACTCATCTTCATCCTCTCCGTCGTCTTCTCCGTCGTCCACTTCGTCGGAATGAGAAGTAGCTTCACTGTCAGTTTCGTCCCCATACTCCATCTCAACATCTTCATCTTCATCCTCGTCACTTTCATCAATTTCGTCATCTTGCACATAGTTGACATCTTCCATCTCCTTATTCAAGAGTGCCGTCAGTCATTGTTACGATCGGCGTTTACTGCACTTACCCCTCCAAACCTGAACCAGAGGAAATGGATGAGAAAGTTCATGGACAAAAAACCACAAATACCCACATTCCAAGAGCTGAATGGCGGTACAGGTCAGGAGTCTCCTCACGCGCGGCGCCTTCAACGTTGATATCCTCTCCCTCCTCCTCGTCTGATATTGATCCGACGCTCTCAGCCTTTCCCTCGGTACCATCCTTAGATTTCTCTGAAGCGCGGCTCATCTTGATTGCGATACGAGTCCTGGAATACCCTAAGTGTGGTTTCCTTAGACGGGAAAACGTACAAAACTTACAAGTTCTCCAACGGCCGAAGGACAGACGCGACAAGATTGCGAATATTCGGGAAATTCAGATCAACTTCACCCAGAGCGCTAGTCAGAGTCGCGACGAAATTCTTTTCGAGCATGATCTTCGCAATGTGTGTCGTGCTTTCCTCCGGTGGCTTTCTCGACCCATTGTTGCTGAAGCGCACAGTCAACAGGCGATTGCACAAGTCTGTCAATGCAAGGAGGCGGCCGTATTTGGCATCCATGCTTTCGGAAGGCAAGGTTTCCTTGATTGCCCTGCTGATAGCGTCCAGCGCAAACTTGCGTATCAAAACCAGATCAGTGGGAACCTCCTTTGCCTCTGCTCCTGGCGAACAGTCGACGCAGAGGGCCACAAGGACCGACATGGCCCAAGTGCACAGGTGTAGCTTGGCTTTGGAATCGGGCTGGGCGGCGATCGTACCGTACGTGACAAGCTCAGAGAGGAAAAATTGAAGAACTGCCATCCTGTACTTCCCGTCTTTCGACGGGGTTTGTTGGCGCTGCTTCTTTGGGTTGTACGACAAAAACGCAAGCTTGCACGTGTCATAGGAGAACAAGAGTTCAGAAAGGCATTGCATAAGGAAACAGCAGTGAGAGTAGCGTTCTCGCTCGCTCGGAGTGTCAGGAGAAACCATCAACGCTTGCGCGCTTGATTGCTCGATAGGCTCCGGGACGGTTTGTTTGCCTGACGGGGGAACTGCATCCATGGAACTGTCGAGGGGTTTGCAGCTCCTCATTAGTTCACCTATGAGGAAGTGAACCACCGACTCCAGTGCTTCATTTGATGGCGCGCGAGGGACATCTGTCGGTGAATCAACTTGCATATCACTTGGCTTTAAGCTTTCCTGATTAGCCGGTGCAGAGTCCTCAGCCACATCGGGTTTTAGACTGATGTGCTGGACTGCAGAGTACGGTTGCTGCAGCCGACAGATCGACTGAGTAACCTCGATGAATGATTCCGGATTGCGTAGCGCGACTGCGCTGCAGTTGCGAACGAAGCTAGAGACATCGACGATTCTCGTGCGAGGTTGAGAGAGGAAACGCTTGACCTCCTGGCGCATAGTCCCCTGTAAAGTCTGCAGGTCCTCCGCAACATGTCGAAGAATGATGGCGATGTAGGAGTAACTGCCAGCTCCTCCGTGAACTTTGAGGTGTCTAAAGACCAGGGAGATTCCATCTCGCTTCACCAGCTTGGACGCAACGCTGTGATCGCGCGAAAGGACGACGAGAAGGCGCAAAGCCGACAAGAACTCGTCGCGAGGTAAGATGGGTAGTGCGAGTAAACGAATGCAGAAATCGAAGACAATCGACCGCGCGTCAGGGTACGGGGGACCTAGCTTGAGACTTTGAGGAACAATGGGATCGCCTTCCTTTGGGAGAACAATGGGAACAGGCTGGTCGCCGACGTTTAGTAAAGCCTCCGTTACCAGGAGATGGGAGGCGAGCCATTTAGGTGTGCTGTGATCTGGTTCCATAGTAGATGAATTGGAGAGGAGCAGCGCAAGAAGGCAATCCATGAGACTGCGGCCAATGCTTGGATCAAGGGTGGGACATTCCGATAACACGAGGGCGAGCAGTCTGCATCTCGTCGCAAGAGGTTCTTCTTGAACGTCCAATGCACCTGGTGAGTATTCTTTGATGTCGTCGATCAAGGAGCGAATGGACAGCTCTTGCAGATCTGCAGAAGGACGTAGAAAAGCTTTATGTACCTCGAATATCAACGACGGGTGCTCGTCAACAAGCAACAATGCCTGCCGAGTCAAGCTCGTTGTTAACGGTTCGCGGATTACATTCAATTCCTGACGCAGTTCCTCCAAACTCTTCCCTTGTTCTGAAGGTACAGGCGCTGCAGGCGCGATCAAGACCTCCGGAGGGGCAGATGATACGACCACCTCCGATTCCATCTCTTCGTCGTGGGTTGTAGATTCGTCTGCGTCTTCGCCAGCAGGTTCGACAGGTTGGCCGGAGCCTTCCCCATGTTGTGCGTCCGGGTCCGGGTCCGGGTCCGGGTCTGGGTCTGGGTCTGGGTCTGGAGGAAAGGGGAAAGGGTGGGAGAGGAGCAGATCCGTAGCTGCGGGGACATTGTTGTGTGTGTGTGCCAAAGCACGTTCTGCCGCAGAGCGGGGGAAACCCATGTCTGTTAACTGGCGAATACGATTCTCGTCTGGCCCAGTATTGCGCATATGCAAGCCTGCGGGAATCCCGATGGCAGAGCCTGCGCCTGGAATACTCTCTGCTGGAGGCTCACCCTTGAGCTCCTCGTTCTCAGCGGCAGTAAGTTCAAGAACAAGTTGAACGACGGATTTAACCAGTGTCAATGGCGCAGAACGGAGCCATGTAGATTTCCAAATCCTTTGAAGGACCGAGACGCTGGCAAGGCGAAGTCGAACAAGGAAATGGTGTGGTTCGAAATAGCCGGGATCAGTGTCCTTTTTGTCACGGGTCATGACTAGGATAGTTTGCCCGGACTCGAAGAGCGCTTTGGAGGAAATGAGGGGATAAAGAAGATGGAGAGCAACTTTCAACCCCCCCTGCGCATGCACCAATTCCTGTACCATCGATTCTGATCGTTCCTCTTGTCTCACCCTCGTAACGCTCTCGATGGAATCCAGGAATATTGACCATATTTCGAACATTGTTTCTAGTCCTCCAGCACGCTGGAAAGAAAGAAGCAGTACGGTGTGCAGGGTATTCTGCAGGGTACGTTCTAACGGATTCATTAGACCCATCGTGTATGATCCGCTAAAATTACCCACCATCCACCAGTAACACAGTCATCAAACCGATCATAACACTGTAGTAGTCAAGACGGTGTAGCTTGTCGCCTATTGTCATCGGTCAATAATCATGTTTAACAAGCGTCGCCCGGATTTCTCACCAATAATCTCCGCCCTAAGGTGATCAATCATGATACTCGCAATTACATCGGAGGCACTCAGAATCTGTTTCTTTTGCACAGCGTCCGGATTTCTTCTGGCGTAGAACAATTTGACGATCGCTGCAGATTACAAGGTGAAAATTTGCCAAGGTACTTCAAGCGATAAGAACGAACATTGGAAAAATGGAGCGAGTGCACTCGGAAGCCCATGAGTGAGATGTTTGAGTGCCTTGGCATTCTTGTCCATGGAAGTTTCCCTCTTCAGGGGCAACACAGACGTCGACGACCGGGCAGCCGAGGAATTCGCGGTAGCGCCATTGGCGACGACGCCAAAACCTGTCGGCTCAGGAAGGGAAACGGAAATATGACTAGGTGACCTCTCAAGAGGTGATCCATGCCCGCTGATGCCAAGTTCGATTCCCTTCGAAGCAATGTGGGCCTTGAAAAGAATGTTTTCCCAGATCGAAGCGCGGTGCAGAGCACCCAAGTCCATCACCACCTTGGGTGGATCCGACATCAGAGTCTGCAACAGCCCCACAGCGGACCGCCCATGGGCATAACCGGTGGTGGAAAATACATCGGCCATCAAAGTGACGCGGATGTGCAACGCAACGAGGTTTCGGAAGTGCCCATTGACTCTGGTCAGCTGGTCGTCTGACACCTCCAGCATTGGGGCAAGCCTTGATTCGGGCTGAAGCTCTTTCCAGAAGTCTTCCGTCTCTGCAAGCGAGGTCCCGACGAGTTTCGAAAGGTAGAAAAGTGCCTCGTTCGGACCAATTTCAGCCATAGTCCTGATGACTTGAACGATCGAATCCGATGCAACACTGTTGGCGTAGTCATATGGAAGGCAGGGCAGACCAGTGAGCCTCCCAATTCGATCCAACCCATCTGCATTGCGTATGAAATCCTTGCAGTGTTGAGGATGCTGGAAGAGTCCCTCAAGAAACTAGTGATATGCAATCAACACATTTGCACCATGACGCCGCGAAAGTGCTTACCCTACATATCACGTCAATGAACATGACCACGTTGTTGTCGTGGTCCCTCTGTGTACCGGGATCTTCTCCGGGTGACTCTGCAGGACTGTCCGACATCAATCCTGAGCCATTTTCGGACTGCCTCCCCTCTGACTCGACGCCTTGCATTGGCCCTCCCGATTCCTCAAATGATTGAACAGGTAGAAGTCCGTACCATTCTTTCTTGTCCTCCGGAATCACGAAGACATTTCCCAAATCCTCAATTTTAGTGAAAACAGATTTGAGAGCATCGAAGACAGGCGTCTTGAGAGAGGGGTGGTGGCGAATGAGCTCGTCTATCGATGTTCCTATGAGAACTGCGTTCTCTTTGTCGCGAAGGACTTTGAGGTGCCTTTCAGAAGTGAATATGGTGAATATGCCAGGAATGATACTCGGACGCGTTGAGAGCTGGTCTTGGCCGGCCTGGTTGAGACATAGTGCCCCGATAGCATTCGGAATGGCCTGGATGACCTGAAAGGAGACGAGTCAATAGCGAACCAAGAGCTACGCAGCGACAACGCACTTCAATCACTGGCTCAACACCAGTCTCGATAGCTTTGTAGAAGACTTCAGGTAAACCCGCCTCTTGTATAGTGGGAAGAGAAGTGGGCTCGTTGTGAACAAAAGTCGCCATGATATTCATCGCTTGGAACGCTATCAGTCTCAGCTTTCAAGTACAAGTAATCAGACATACAAAGCGGCAAAACACTCGGCCCAAACAAGCCTCTATACTCGATGATCTTCTTAATAGATTGTAACAGCGTCGAATCAATCAATCCTCGGAGGCCTTCGGAAGTTCCAGTTGACTGCATCATACGGTGTATCGACCTCAGCGTATGTTTGAGAACCGCCGCACGAGCAACGGGTAGTTCGCCCCACGATCCAAAGATATCACGAGAGCGAGTTTCGTTGCCGTACATTGTAATGTCGAAATCAATTTCATGCTAGGAGCACATCAGTCCATGGGGTCATAAACAAAGCATTCTCTCATACCTGAATCCTTTCAACAAGGACATCCACACCCCTCGCATTTGAAAATAGCTGAAATGCGGTTGCGTATCCATAAAGAACATTGTCCACCAGTTGCATCGCCTTGGACACCATTTGAAGTCTCTGGACAAGCTTATTCTCGACTATTTGTACCAGTAGCGGGACCAGTCCAGCGCTGACAATCATGTTACCTCCCCCTGTATGTTGGGCGAGGTACGTGACGAATGACAATAGCGCGTCGATGAAGGAATTGGGAAGTTTAGATTCGGGATTGCTGACATCCAAGATGGACTTCCGAAGAAGGGACATCAATATACCATGATTGACTCCTGCATTGATGGCTGTCAGAGCCTCCTGAATACGGCCACGGTATCTCGCAATTGAATCGAGAGCAGCGATAGCAGCAGTTTGCACGGAAGTGGAGATGCCACGATCGAGTTGTAAAAGCTCGGCAATGTGGGTTGTAAGATCAGGCTCATAGAGAAAGAGTGAGGACGCGGCTTGGTTCTCGCTGTGGGTGTGACCGTATATGGCGATAGCTAAGAGGCGGACAACGACAAGTTTCTCGCGAATGACTTCGTTTCCTGTCACCAGCGCCTTCGCAACCCGCATCCGGCACAGCAACTCATATTTGTCGTCACCAGAAAGTGGGTGCACGTCTAGAATATCGGCCAGGATTTCCATGGCGTCCTTCTTTTTCAGAGTTTCCTCGTCAACGTGAATGGTTATGGATCCAGGTGGGAGAGTCGGCTTGCGAGGGGTTGCAGGAGGTTCATCACCACCCTCGAACCTCTGTTCCATCTCCTTGTGTTCAGTCTTGTAGTATACGAAACTTACGTCTCGGGCCTCGCCGGGGAGGACGTCAACCTGGGGTACGCCACCCGGACTAGCGAGATCCAGAAGGCTGATGCCATGCTCGTGGAGATTGGGCCAACGTTTCGACAGGGAAAGTAGGCGTGGGGTGGAGATATTGAGTGCTGTCGAAACAGCTGGCTGGGCAGAGTACTGCTGGGCTGGGCGTAAGAGAAGATTCATTGCCAGGATCAGGACATCCAAATCGGATGTCATTAGCAGGCTCATCAACCGCTGTCATGGTTAGAACAAGACGTAAGTTGCATGAAGATCGACATGGAATAAGATGCATACGTCATAAGAGTTGAAGGTTTTGCGGTTGGTTGAATTCTCAAGAAGCAACCTCTCAAACCTGAGGATAGCAGAAATGGTCTGCTTGGTTGCTGGAGTGAATACGTTGAGCTGAAGCTTGTCGATGTCATAGTCGCGGATAACTTCTTCGAGGATTGCGTCGAATTTGTCGAGAACCTTGATCCAACAGTTGAGGTCGGATCGGGGCCATTTCCAGGATTCGATGCTGGCGAGAACATCGACAATATCATCATTTGGTGTGTCTGCGAGCTTTGAAATAAGCTCTGCCACCTGAGGGTGCTGTGGCGAGGCATGAGATGCACGAAAGAACATGGGGGTTTGGGGTACGTCGTCACTTACAGGCTGGACCGCCCTCTTAGATTTCTGAGAGATCTTCATCGTACCGCAGCGAATGCGGGTTGATCTATGACTGCAGGAATTAGACGATGTTCGCTTGCAATCAGTGCGGACGTGAAAGAAGGAAGACAAGGAACGCAGCTGAGTCGCGCGCGGGGCTCGTCGAGGGCGACGTAGGACTAGATATATCAGGAAATACATTCACACGCCCCACTTCAATATTCCCGCGGTCGCGATCTGTTCTGTGGTGGCACTTGCAGATCACGATGAGCAGCAGCAAGAAACGAAAGCAAGACAGCGACGTCGACGTTGACGCGTCCGACTCTGACGTGCTGCCAAAGGAACCTGAGAAGCCAAAGGTGCTTCATCCCTAATCACCACCCCCACCACTGACACGAAGCGCAGCCGGCCTCGAGCAAGGGGAAAGCACCTTCAAAACCGAAAACGGCGAAGAAACCTAAATTCGACGAGTCCGGCGAAGAGGTACGCCTTCCTGTGATGTCCCTCCTGCTGCTGACCGCTACTGCAGTCATCGCCAGTACGCGAGGAAAGTAAGCAGCCCACCCTCAAAGTACTCAAGAACATTGAGGGCGACAAGTACGTGGAACTGGGTAAGAAAAAACGTGCGACTGTACGTTCGTTCAAAGGTTGGTCCCTTTCAGTGCGTGCTACGCAGTCTCTCCACTGCAAATGATAGGCCAGGTCTTTCTTGACATGCGCGAGTACTACGTCACAGGCGGCGACGAAAGGCCCGGAAAGAAGGGCATCACACTCACCACAGAGCAGTGGGAGGCCCTCAAGCAGAGCATCAGTGTCATCGATTCGTTCTTTGTCGAACAAGGCAAGAAGTAGTCTGATTTTTCGACGTATTGCGTTTGAGTCCGCCGTTGTCGCAGTGCACCAGGTACCACACATCTATCTTATGAATGTTCATTTACTTTTTGGTCTCGTCCAAAGACTATGCTACTGTCATGATAATGTTAGTCCAGCAGCTGCCTGATGTGCCCCAACTAGACCACAGCTGCGAAGTCCTCGCAACCACGCGACTGATTTCAGAGTGGATGCCTGGACGTCCATCACAGTCTCGAGAAGCATCATGCTTGTGTAACCCCTGGCATACCTGCTGCAACAAAGTGACACGGCCGTGCTCAATGGGAGGAGTGACGACTTACCACCAACATCCAATCATATGACGGAGCGATCCAAACCAACCGTACGTACGAAGACCCTCTTCTTGTATCCGTCTAAAGTCATCACGCCACACCGCAGTCATGCAGTACTTTGCAGTGATCAAGAATATTCGAACACTCGAGTGGGTAGTTGCAAGCGCATGGTCCAAGCTCCTGTACCCAGAATATCAACATGGAACCCAAACCATTAACTCGAGACCCAACTCCAACTCACCTCGTCAGATCGTTCAGCTTTAACACCATCAACACCCTTCTAGGGACTCTGCGGAGAACATCCAATACTGAGACTAGCAATCCTTCACGATTCACGACTGCATCCCTGATGGCCTCCATTTCTTCCAGCGATTGAGGGAGCATGTCGATCATACTGGAAGCGCGCTTGAACCTGCTTTCAGAAGGATCTTCGTCTCCCCACGTCCCTTCGAACGCTGCGCGGCCAGTAATCGCAGCCTCAAACACAGGATACTGAGGTTGCGTTAACATTGCGTTTACCGCCGGCATCAACCTCACGCACTTGTTCAGGGTTGATGTTGCCGACCAACTCTGCATATTTGCGGCGCGCTGCTCGCGTCTCTGGCGATGCCCTCTCGATGAGAGATAACCAGAATTTGCTATAGTTGATGCGGAGTTCCGGATCGAGGTCGAAATACAGTCCGTGATCCAGAAGCACAATCTCGAAGTTGTACGGCGAACGCGAATTCGGCGGGGCACGTCTGATCAGTAGGTTACCTGACAACGAGAAATCGTTCACTGGCTGGCGAGACTTGAGAAACGTGAATTATTACCTGGATGCGGATCCTAAAGCCATATGAGCAATGTATTGTGCGACCAAGATCTGTCCCTCACAGCATGGAAATAACCATTCAAAAACACCATTCGGCTGAAAATCCTCGTGAGCTCAAGTGCCACCTTGTTCCTGTCGATCCCTTGCGCTGCCAGATAACCTAAATCGTCGACTCGAGCCCCTTGGATAAACTCCATGATCAACACCCTTTTCGTCGCTGAAATTACATCGGGGATGTAAAGCGATGTAGAAACGTGTTCGAAGTCGGCCACAGCGCGGCCAGCATTCGACGCTTCGTGGACAAAATCCATTTCTTTGGGAAGGTTTTCGCGCATTTCCTCGCTCAGCCATGTGAACTCAAAATTGGGGAACCAATATTTGATCCAGCCTACAAACGCCCATGCCATTCAGATGTCGTTGCGAAATTGCGAAGAGAAAAAGGGAATGGACGCACCGAGCGTTACTTCTACCATCTCCATGTCGATGTCACAGAACTCGGCGAGGTGCGGATGCTGTAACTGTTTTACATCCATCAATCTCGGGTATGACGTCTATACCAAACACCAACCCACTTTTGCAGCGACCTTCTTTCCCGACGCCTTAAGGGTGCCGACGTGAACTTGGGCCAGACTCGCTACTCCGATTGGAACTGGGTCAAAGTCCTCGAAGAGCTCCTGAATAGGTTGTCCTATATCTGAAAGGAAGAGTGCTTCAACATCTTGATACGGTGTTGGGTCGCATTTGTCTTGCAAAGGCTGCATTGTGTTGGTCCACTCTTTCGGAAGAACTACTCTATAGATCTCGCAGGGTAGCATTGTTGCCAGATAGAAGATGGTTGCGAACGTACAGCGAAGCCACGTGTTGGCCCAACTTTATAAAGACGCCTGAAACGGATTTTACTTGAGATGAAGTCATGATGAAAATCATCCGCACCTCCATTTGCGAGGAGTGCCTTCAGGACCCTCTCCGCACTTCGAGTATGGCACTCTGAGTACGTGCGCTGCAATTCCTCCTCGGACGAATAGCCGCGAGAAATCGTGTACTTGTAGTCAACGGCTCCTTCGATTGCAGCGCCTGAATGGATGGATGTTCGGGAAACACACGTCGGATCGTTCGACATGTCTCCAGTCAGCTGGGCACCTGAGAATAAAATGTACACACACGAGCTATCCGGGAACACCGCACGACGGCAAACAATGTGTGTCTGAATGGCTGGTAGTTTTCGTATGCGACGTACGTCGCGCCCCCGAATAGCAGCGCCGTAGACGGGTAAAGAAACCACCGACTTGCACTCGGTCGAGGTTTGGTCGAGGCCGGGACGTCGGCCTTGGTCCCGGTCAACAAGGCACGATATTGCGGCTTCGTGCGCAGTAGCCGTGAGGTGTGAACTACATTTGCGGTGAGGAAGGCTCGGAAGGACTTGAAGACTCTGTGGTGACCATGGCGGGACATGGGTGGCCGGGTAACTTCTAAATTAGGCTCAAGTACTTCGGTAGTATTATGTAACAAGGCGACATGCCAATAATAAGCAGCAAAGAGGCGAACAAAATGACCTACCAATATCCCTCTTCCATCTCAATCCTCAAATAATGGCTGGAATGCCTGAAAACCTGACTCGGACACTCGCGAGGCCAAAGTACCACCGAAACAAGCTTACCTTCCTGCTATCTTTATCTGGGTCTTGTGTGGGACCAAACTCGTCCTCGAAGAGATCTAAACTTCCCCTTTCATTCGAGAAATTGGCACCTGATTCCAAGTCATTCACGATCTCAGACTCAACTTCTTCCCCGTCTCCCTCTAGCATAGCCTCTAACTCCTCGTGATTCATGTATTCGATGCCCAGCCCCGACTCTCTGATAGCGTGCCGGTCTTGTTCGGAGAGCTGCGAGCCTGGGAAGAAGAGCGGAGTTTTCGAACGTTGAGTTCGCTCAGAAAGTGGGGGTGGAACGATTTGCGATGACTGTGGATAGAACAGGGGGTCGCGTGAGTGGGTGTCACCCCCTTTAGTGTTGTCCTCTCCACTCTTTTCATCGATGACGCTTCCTTTGTCCCCGACTCCACCCCTTGAATCTAACTCGTCCATGGCGCCAAAATCTTCGTTCTGTGAAGCATGGAAGACTAGGGAGTGATTTCCCTGCGACCTATTTGGGTGAGGGATGAACGATGGCGGTGGCATCATTTGATCATCTTTGATCACTGTCGAATTTTCCCTGCTTGCAGTCCCAGAAACCTCCCTCCTGTGCACTGCCTTCATCGATCTCTTGACCTTCTCCACGCGCGGTGTCTCACTTCTTCCCCTACTCGACCCTGATGCATTTGAAGATGCCTGTGCTTCATTGTCCGGATGTGGTCTTTTCTGTCCACCCAGTTGCTGCGGCTTCGGCGTTGACGAACTTCGGGCGTTTGCACTGGAACTGGACGACGACCCTTGGAATTGTGATGTGGATATCACAAAAAGACCGTCCGATTCATCCCCCTCGATATCGATGAAAAGTGGTGCAGCGGGGTCCGTAAAACGAAGCTCCAGTGCCGCGGCCATGGACTCAGCGAAGGTAATCGTAGCCTATAAAAACTTTAGGTTAGCTCGGATCCCACAACGCGCGAAGGCAGCAGGACAGACGTTGAACTCTCGCAGGTGGAAGGCAATGGTGATCGGTGGGTCAGCTATTTCGTACACATCAAACTCGTCGGCACTGATGGTGAGTTCGGTGGCCAGCTGTGCTCTGCCTGGGAGCGAATTACAAGCGTTGGCGATTTTGTACACACCACTGACCTTTTGCGTCCATAGACGACTCGAGACTTTTCACGTCAACGTCCGTATCGCCAAACGTCCACACAAGTTGAGGATCACTTTTTACGCTGCGGCCGCTTGGGAAGTGCTCGGTGATGTCTTTGATAGCTCTTGGGCCGATGGTCAGCCGTGATTCGTTTTCACACTCTGGGACACCGGGCGAGAGCAGAGAGGTAGGTATAAGGAGGGGCAAACGATGAGTTTTGACGATGCCTAGTAGAATGTGCCACGTTGTATGCCATTCATGACAGGAAATAGAGCTCACCGTGTTTGCAATATAAGCGTACGATGAGCCTACTTTCTAGCGTGTCCTCGTCTTCCTGTGACTGGTCGCCGGAAGGGCCTTCTATGATGACCAGCTCGCACCGTTCGACTGACTTTTCGATGGTCCTGTGCTTGAATATCGACAGGAACGTCTACTGGCGTTGAATCGACGCGTCTATGGACCTGAGCGTTCATGAAACACACCTTGGCGAGCAACTGTCCTCTGACGTCCTCGGATTCGCTGGGGCTGGGCGGGTCTAGCCCGTTCACACCGCTGCCTACGCGGTATCTGGAAAAGAACATCTTCCCATACCTGAAGCGACAGTATGCAGAGAGCGATGAGTTTGTCGCGCTCAGCGTCAGGTGTTGGCCGTCGCCGTAGAGGACGAGGTCGTCGCCGTAGCGCGAGAGACATGTCAATGCCCTAATGAACGCTTGTCGCCAGTGGGTGAGCACGTACGTGAGCTGACAACGAGTCGAGGGCGTACGTTTGAGCGCGGCGGCGCTGAGCGTCGCCTGCATTGGTGAACGTGGTGACCAAGCCTATTAGCTACATAGATGCCACCATCGGTCAAGCTCGCCGTCGTCGGCGGCGGGCCCTCTGCGTTCTACGTGGCCTCGCGGTTGTTGTCGCTCGTCCCCCAGGCTGAACCGTCCTCGCCGTCGCTGAGGGTGCACATATTCGACCGTCTCTGGGCACCGCACGGCCTCGTCCGCTATGGGGTCGCGCCAGACCACCCCGAGGTCAAGGTACGTGCACGTCGTCGTCGTCGTCGTCCGCCTCTGCTCACACCGTCCAAGAATTGCACGAACAAGTTCGACCAAACCGCCGCCGACCCACGTTTCCGCTTCTTTGGCAACGTCCGCGTCGGCGGCGCGTCGCCCGACTCCATCCCGCACGCGCTACCTCTTCCCCTCTCGTCTCTTTTGAACAGCTACACACACGTCCTGTTCGCAGCGGGATGCACCCTTCCGACTCTCCACCCCGTCATATCCCAGTCCTCGCATTGCACCCCCGCGCTCTCGCTCGTCCACTGGTACACCCGACATCCCTCCAACCCACCGCCGCCCCCTCTTGACAAGATCACCCACCTCTCTCTCATCGGCAATGGAAACGTCTCCCTCGATGTCGCTCGCATGCTTCTCACACCACCCTCTCTTCTCAAGAAATACGACGTCCCCGAACATGTCCTCGACCTTCTCTCCCGTTCCGCTCTCCAGCATGTCTCCATCGTCGGTAGACGTGGTCCATTGGAAGCAGCATTCACGAACAAGGAATTACGCGAAATGATGCACCTGCCAGATGCTTCCATGGTCCCTCTAGACACCTCCCTCCTTACCTTCTCCGATGGAACGACTGTCTCTCGCCAACAGCGCCGCACCTTGGAGCTTCTCCAGAAGGGCTCCAGAAATCGTTTCGGAAGCACCAAAAAGACGTGGTCTCTTGATTTTTATCGCATGCCCTCTGCTCTCACGTCGTCCCGTTCTTCCCCTGACATCGCCGAGCTCACCCTCGCACACACCCTCCTTGATCCTTCCACTGGCCGTGCGGTCTCGACAGACCAGACTTCCACGCTCTCCACTTCCCTCGTCGTCACGTCCCTTGGCTTTCGCGTGGACCCAGCTACTGCTTTCTTTGACCCCACCTCCCACCACCTCCGGGCACGCGGGGGTCGTATTCTGTCCGAGGCTGGGATCCCAATGAGAAACATGTATGCCTCCGGATGGAGTGCCAACGGCGCCAAGGGTGTCTTGGCCACGACAATGATGGACGCATACGCGGTCGCCGATATAATTCTATCTGACATATCGGCCGGCGGCACCGGGAACGGCACTGTGGGGACGGCACCGAACGGAAGACATGGAAGTCGAGCAGTGCCTGATGCTCTCGTGCCAAGTCTTGATCCTCACCCCGAGGACCCGCCCGAGGAGATCAATCAAGGGATAAAGGACGGCCGGGTTACCCAGTACCACGATTGGAATGTTATCGATGCGGAGGAGGTGCGAAGAGGTGCACTACTAGAGAAAGAACGAGAAAGGATGGGCTGGGAAGACGCGAGGAACTTCCTTTCGCTCTCACGATGACATCACGCTCGTTGAAACCACGGAATTCTCCAAGTTTGGGTCGTTACATGTAGACATCTCATAGAAATGAAACACTACTCATCCTCTTCCCTCGGCCCCCGGCATTCTCACCGAGACCGTGGTCCACCGGGTCATCGTTAATCCTTCCTTTGAAAAACAGGATGGGGCAATGGTCGCCGCGGTCGCCTCGACGTCGACGTCGGCAAGTTTTGCAGATTACTAAACCCCGTGGACCTTGGAGGTGCGTTGCGCCGTGCGTTATTCTGTAGACGAAACAATTCTCAGGTCATACATCCGCTTGATAGTTAAGACGAACCTCTGCCTCTTGCTTCTGCTTCGAGTAAAACGCAAACAAGTCGGCGATCTGCTGCTCGATCACCTGTTTTTCCTGGTGTAGTCTTCCGACGTCTTGGGTCATTGCAGCCACCTCTCGACCCAGCTCTGATTTGAAGTGCTCGACGTGCGCTGTCTAAGTTAGCGACTTCGCGTTCGCGGCTTTCTTCGTGTCATTTTACCTTGGACGTTGATAGCCGTAGCCTCCTTCATTGCTTCCACGAATCGCAATCTTTCGCCGCGAATCTCGTTCGTAAGCTCTGTCGGAAAACGTCGAGACTAGGGGATCTAGGATTAATCGTCACACCTACCCGTCGAGAGGGCTCGCAGCATTTGTTCTTGCTCGTGTCGCTGCCGGTGGATGATCTCGAGCACGGAATCTGTCACTACCGACCCGTTACACCTCTAGATCAGCACGGTCGATTGAACATCATTGGCTCGCGAACCGCACCGAGCGCAGCCCGTTGTTCAGCGCCGTTCTTGATCTGCTCTTTCACTGCGTTCATCAATTCACCGACGGACACTTGCAGCTGACCTTCACTTGAGGTTATGGTCTGGACGGACGATATGAGATGTTTAATCTCCGCGAGCATCCCTTGACTAGGAGGGACCTGGCCATCCCGGGCCGCGCCGTCGCTCTCCGGGGAAAGGCCAAGGTGAGCACAAAGTTGTTCGACGTTCGCAGCTACTGATTGAATGTGAACTGTGCCGCCATTGACGAAGGACTCGAGCCACTACAAAAGTTATTAAGTATTCAGTAGGTAGTATAAAGGCCGGGAGTCGAGATCGATGCACACCGAATTCAATTCATTGAGGTAACGAACACTGTCAGCCTGCTGGTCGAGCTGGAGCTTTCGTTGTTCTTCATCTGATTTGAGATGATTCAAGATCACTTGGAGCTACGATAGACGAAGTAAGGGTGAGCCAAAGCGCGCAGACAAAAATACAAACCTTCTCTGGGTCACAATCCGCCGTCTGCGAAGACACGTTTTCCGCAGAAATTGTGGTAGTCCTGGATTTATACAAAGAGGTTAGTTCGTCGAGCTTTGAACGTATATCTGATAGATCAACAGAAGTGATGTGGGGCCCATCCTGACGTCCGATCTCAGTCGGTGACGAAGGGCGAGGCATAGTTCTCAGGAGTTGCTCGGCTTCCCGTGTGGCGTGAAGTTGTAGCTGCGTCTGGTGCTGTTCGATAGACGCCAACTTCTCCATGAGGACCGGAGCTAGCGTCGCCAGTCGCGCCTGCAAATCGTCAAACATCCTCATCAGCGAATCCATCCGAGGGTATTCCTTGTTCGCCAGCACGTATTTTCTCAGCCCTTCGAGGGTGATCAAAATTTTTTGCAAGTTCGCGTCGTCAGCGTGACGATTCGAATCTGGCGTTTGTTTGGCTGCCGCAGTTACTGCTTTTCCCAACAATATTTGTATTTCTTTCGGAAGGACGTGGATGTCTCGTTGAAGCGAGATAATCTGCTCGCCCAGTCCTGCTGTCTGGTCGTAGTGTTTTACAGCTGTATCCTTGATGAGCTCCGCCAGAGGCGCCAACTGAGGCTCTATGCCAACAGCGAGCGGGGACGTCGGCTGATTTTTGGTGTGTTCGCGAATTGCAGGCTCCGAGAGCTTCGCCCGTAAAGTAGACGCCGGCGTCGCACGCGACGAGACCATTTTCACGGGGGAGCTCGGCGGCGTCGGCGCGGGCGATAATGGGAGCCCTGCCCGATTCCTCCTGAATGCGCTCCGCACAGAGTGTGTGTCCGAGAGCAGTGGATTGGGGAGTGGAATCACGATCGACGCGTCTGTCGACGGGGTCTCCACAGCCTTGTCCGCTTCCTCTTCCTGTAGCTTTTCAATCTCTGCGAATGGACGACCGTGGTGCGTTGGCCGAGTAGTCTGCGCACGGCGGAGGGCAGTGCCGACGCTGGAAGAACTGACAGCACTCGACGCCGGGCTCCCCAATTCCGAGCGCTCGATTTGGGCGAGGCGTTGCGTGACCACAGACAACGTTCCAAGATTGGCGATGGACGGGCTTTTGGACCGAGAGTGTGGGTTGGAGAGTTGAGATGGGGGACGGGGCGGAGAGATGGACAGCGGGGAAGGTGTGTGACACGGTGACTTGGCGACTGGCGTAGGCGGCGCCGTTTGTTGAAGAGTAGACAGAGCTGAAGGGGTCTTCAGTGCACTGGACGGTGTATATTCAGAATCTGCCTCGTCAGGGAACGAGATAGATTCTAGGCACTGTCCGATGTCTTTGTGACCGGGGGCAACGTCTGTCCTAATAGCGAGGATTTCACTGCGCTTTGGTGTATGTGCAGGTTCATTCGTGCCGCGCCAACCGAGCACAGCGTCCCTGAGTCGAAGTCATATTTAGTGACGGAAGACCATACGATAGATCTCACCAGATAGCCCCGACCCATCGCGCACGATCCTGGCTAGACGTCGCAGCAAATGTTTCTCTCGGTCGAGCATCAAAGGTTAACTCGAAGGACTTTGGATCGCCTTCGGTGTCGGGTCGCGGCGTCCGCTCATTGAGGGAACGTACGTCCATAAAGCCGTCTAACTGAATTATATGACTGGAAGGGGTGTCATGCATGGTATACCAGGTAAGTAACAGATGGGAAGCGTATAATGCGACCGTGCATGATATCCAAACAGGAGTGTGAGACGGTGGCCGCGAGAGGTAAAGTAGTGACCCAAAAAGCAAGGGCGCAGGTTCATTCGAAGATGAAGTTGTATCTTTCGCTGAAGGACGCGAGACTATCGGAGGGACTGGGAGGGATGCGGGTTCTGGCAGGAAGGCGACATTCAGTTCAGGAGCGTAATGAGGTAAAACAAAGTCATCGTCATCCGATTCCTTGTCCTTCTTCTTTTTGAAAACGGACATGAGATTTCGCAAGGAGTTGCTCAAAGATCTTCTTTTGTATTTATTGGAACAAGTGGTGAGGAAGGACCGATGAGTGTCGCGCGGATCTGCCTCCGCGGGTGCGCGGGCGGAAGGAGAAAGTTTCTCGACTTGAATCTGCGCCGTCTCCACCGCGCCTGTCATGGATTCGAACCGATGTATTAGCTGCTCCGTTGAATGATAACGCAGCGTCTGGGTGTGACCGGGTTTCTGAACTTGGTCAATTGCCAGGCGTGGCCCGTGAACAACGGGGTCTCTACGTTCACTTGCATGCTCAAACGCCTGCTCAAGGGTGGAAGTGTTGTGTAGCCTGATGTACGGACCCGTACTGACCATTTTCCGAGGCCCTCCGATACCTGACCTCGAGACTGGGAGAGCATGTAGCTCATCTGCAGGACTATGGGGTAGTCTACTTGTAGTTGAACGCGGCACGGGAGAAGATATGGGAAGGACGGACGAGGTTGTGGTGCTTACGCTCGGCATGAACTAAACTCGCGACGGTCCGAGGGAAAGAGACACGGACAGTGTTCAACAGGGGACAAACTTACTGGGGTAAGTCTCGATTGCAATCTCAACTCGAGGCACCGCAACCAGCCCTAGACTAAACCCTGCACGCGATAAGTAAAACACTACCCGATAGTGGCTCTTCGAAAGGATGAGGTTTCCGAGTTTGCTGGTAAATATACGTGCCTTGCCATAGGCCGAAGTATCCATGCATTGAATGGCGATTATACATTGAGATGGGTAGTAAAGCAAGATAATGTATAAAATCTAGTGGCTGGCGGGTGAAGGCTGTGCGGCCATATTTTCCGGCACTGTAGGATATCTTGGATAGGCTGGTATGAGAAAGTGATGATGGACGTACGTGGAGGCAGTTGTGGTCGCGTGCCCTCGCTGAAGACTCGGGAGAGAAGGATACCAACGCCCTCGAAAACACCAAGTAGAATGCCGCAGCCGATGGCTGATACCAGTACGGATTTTGGACCACCTAGGTAATGCGTAAGTGAATACATGGAGGAGGAAGTTCCGAACGGGAAACAGGGGCAGACGAAGAGACTCACTGCGAGCCGCCAAGCAACCGCCGGTCAAGAAACCGGATACGATAGCATTCCAAGCATCCTCCTTCTGCCGCCAGCCCTTGACCGCGCAGTCGAACGTCGAGAACATGCCACCCCAGACGCCAAAGTTGCCACCGGTCACAGGTGCCCGAGCTTTCATAGTTGAGATGGCACCGACTAGACGTTCGCCCTGTTTGGAAAAAAAGGGTCAGCATGTAACGGAGAGTGAAGAAAAGGCATACTCGTGGAGAATTTCGAGCGCCCTTCACGCCGTGCCATATGGCACCGCCGACGGCGCCCATGGCGAAGGCACCTCCAAAATCATTGAGGATCACCCATGGACTGTGAGGGTCGTGAGCGGCGAAGCGGAGAGGGAAAGGCTGCTCACCAAGGGTCTCTTGTGTGGTCTGCGTGAGACATGAAAAGCCGAGTGTCATGCCCACTTGCACTCGCAGGCCGCAAAATTTGCTGTTTAGGGCAGGTAGTTATCACGTGACCGTGCCAATGAAATCGACCGACTCGCCTTTCAACGCGTTCGAGGACGACGTCGACCACGACGAGTTCGCTGACCCGAGCGTTGTCGACGATGGGTGGCACGGCGCGTAGAAAGACCTTGTCTCAGGTGTTTGTCGAGTTGCCGCCATCACGCACCCCTCTCAAGCAGCTCCCGCACGTGCCATCAGCGAGCCACAAAGAAAACGCGTTGTCTCGTTCATCTGCCTCTCAGATGAACTCCAGCACACCCCTCGAATCCGCTGGCAATAAGCGAAAGCTCGACGCCGACGCGTACGTCGCCGACCAGTCCGCAACCAAGAAGCGCAAGCAGCCAAAAGACGCCAGCCCACCGGTCGTCCCGAACGCAAGTGACGAGTATCCCAACGGGTTTGTCTACTGCCATCAATGTAACAAGAAACGCGACGCCACAGGTTCGTCTCACCCCCATTTTCCGCAGTCCATGCTCTTATCGCGTTCAGTTTCTGTCCGTTGCACTGCAAAAGACTTCAAGGGTCGTAGGTGCAACGCCAAGTACTGCAAGCCTTGTCTCAAGAATCGCTACGGTCTTCTTCTTGAAGATATCCTTGCCGATGGCGAAACCGGCGGTTCTAACCATACCCATAGAGAGAGCTATCACTTCAGGTAACATCCCCCTGTGGCTACCGGATGTCGCTGATTAATGTCTCGCCTCAGGTGCCCACGGTGCAATGACGTCTGCAACTGCGTTGCATGCCGAAAGGCCAAGGGCTTACAACCGACAGGGTCCGTGGGCGTAGACACGGGCGAAATTCAAACTGATGCGCGTTTCCAGCAATCTCGCCAATGCAGCACGCCAATCTGGTCTCACCTCGGCCGCGGATGTGCTACGTCAGGATCCTAAAGCAGCCGTGAGTTTGCCACATCGTGGTCGACATTGCGTCTGACTCCCTCCACAGGGTCCGATGGCACATAAGCCGGGTGAGAAGAAGGTTACGCAACAACATGCGATGCATGAGGTCGCTTCGAAGCACAAAAGTAATAACAAATCCCTGTCTGCGCCCGTCAAAGGTAATACCAAGCAGGCTGCCCTGTCTTCAAAGTCGACTACAGAATCTAAAGCAAGAGCCAAAGCCAAAGCTCCCTCCAAACCAAAGTTGCTCGCAAAGCCCGTATGGACATCCGTGGGTACTGCTTTATCACGAACTGAGGCTGAAGACCGCATCAATATCCGCGAGTTTGCATTGCGATTCTCTACCGTATTGGAGCTCTCTCGTAGCCATCTGGATGAGCTGGATGAAATAAGATTGTCGCGATCACGCAATCCTGAGGACGAGGATGAAGATCTGGTCCCATGGGTCAGTGAAGCGTGTCTCAAATCACTTCTTCTCGGTCTCTTGCATATGATAGACGCCAAAGGAAATCGCGATAAGGTAGGTCACGTTGCAAAGCACTCGTGATCATCTTTTCTCATCGTTTTGTAGTATTTGAAGGCCACCACAAAATCGATAAGAGAGAGCGGCGCACATCTCAATAAGATGTGGGCCGCGCTTGCGACTCTTCGCGACTGGCAGGACACATCCACGTCATCTCGTGCCGCTTCCGTTAGTTTTCCTCTTTCATTTCCGGACCCTTTGCCGCCTCCAGAGTCCGTCTCAATCATTCGGACACGTAGCGGAGCTAATCAGTCAAACGCGGGGAGTATCAACATTCTTCGCACGGCTCAGCTGGTTCCTGTGATATCTGCGCTGGTTGATGCAGCTGTTGATTCTGAAACTGTAAGGCAAGAGCTCGAAACGGGAACTCAGCAGTCCAAGGAACAAGTCAAGGAGGCTCGAGATGTACATCGACTCGAGAATGAGCGATTCGAGCAGGAAAAGGAGCGCGAAAAGGGAAAACGGGTGATTAGCTATTTCTTCCGCTGGTGTCACAATGTTGACGTCGGTTTCTAGCTGGACAAGTCAAGGACAGAATACCACAAGCGTACCGTGGCAGTCATCGATAACGCGCTGAAGGTGGCTTCGTATGCTAACATTCCTCGAATCTCGCCGCTAGGAAGAGACGTAGAAGGGCGCGTATACTGGGCTCTCACGCCAGGGATGAACGAACGCGAAGATGCTCTAGACCTCCTTCAATCGTATTCCGAAGGGCGCACCCACAAATCAAGATCCCGTCGCAAGCCATTAGTGCCCTCCGAAGAAGAGCGCAGTGCGCTCAGAAGGTGGTCTTGGTTCGTTGCTGTATGGGGCAAGAGACCCCCACCCGCAGAACGTACACTCGCCGAGGACGAAGATGATAGCGAGGATGACGATGACGATGACGATGACGATGAACAGTGGTGGGGTTTCTGGGAACCCGAGGAAATCGTGAAGTTGGCGTCTTGGGTTCACTTCAAGGCGGGCCTTGAAGACACATTGGAACAGACGTCTAACCAGGTTATCAGTGTCCCTTCTGGGTCCCGCAAGGAACCCTTGGACTCGGTCCTGGACATGGAGGATCAGACTGACGATGAGAGCTCCGACGATAAACGAGAGGTTGACATCGAACTCAACATGATCCCGACTAAAGGCGAGATTGTTACTCTGGTCAAGGAGTTAGAGCAATATGCATCGCTACTCGCAGGAAGGATCAAGAGGGACGAAGACATGGAAGACATGGCCTAGCCAGGAGGTCGTAGAAAGCTTGCTCTTGTTTCATACCAACAGTGCGTTTTGGGACGATCCCGAGTATGTTATACTCTATTCTTTTGGTAATCACCAGTGTACCGGGACTTCGGTACACACCTATTGATACGTACTTATATCCATATTTACATCTTCCGCTTGAAGTTATTGAACATGGAACGCGAGCCTCGCAAGGAGCTCGTCGTCGTCGACGGGACGCGGGACGCATTTCGACAGTTGCTCTGCGAGACGAACAGCGAGCACATGCTTGCACTGGTAGCAGCAGGACTCAACAGCTTGACGCACGGTTCAATTGCACGAAGGCGTACCATCAGATGAGACTCGCTCATCAAGACAGCAAACGCGAAAGCAGGGCAGGTGCAGTAACAAGACATGTTTGGTGACCATAAACTGGGGAAGACGCTGTACGTCGCGGTGGACCCGAGGACTTGGTAGTAGCACCTTCCCCACGGCGTCCGGAACTTGAGCACTGCAGAACGACGTGAACGACCAATGCCTGCGACTGTAAGGGAGGTACATACCGCTCTCGCGGTCGACGAGGTCAAGCGCAGCCAGCAACGTCGTGTCCGGGAACAGCGCACGGAGCTTGTCCACTCCTTCCTCGACTTTTCATACTAGGTGTCAGCATCGGCATCCGACAGAGGCCAGAGTCCCGCTTACGGTTCTCCTCGTCGATAGAGTCCAGGACGGCTTGCACGACATGTCTCAAACTCGGGGTGGACATGGCACATCCATCGCGCGTTTCGGATCCGGGCGTTGCGATCAAACGCGTACTACATCATCGGCGCCACTGGCTGTACCTACTACCCATGGCACCTCGCGACTATCTCTTCGTCTTTGCTCAAGCACACGAGGAATTTCGCGTCCCAGAGCTTCAGTCGATAGCAGAACTCTATGGCTTCCACGTCGGATTCAACCGCTACTCTACTACCGAGGACCTCGCCGACGCCGTCAAGCGGCCGTTCATGGTTCTTGGGCTAGAGGACGAGCAACACGCGAGGCTTCTCGCGGGCAGATGTATCTTGATCAAGTACGCCAAAATGGCCCTCACCCGCCCCTGGCGCGTCGCTCACTTCCCCCTAGGTCGATCTACGAATTCTACGCTCAGGGGTCGACGTTCGACGAGGTGCATGAAGCAAACAAACGCGTCCGATCTCTCTGGGAGCGCTTCATCCCTGATACCTCCTTCAAATTCACCGTCATCGGGTACAACCATGGGCTCACTCAACGTCGACAGTGTGACGTGATTGAAAGCTTTTCATACATGGGCTTTTTGGGCAAGATCGAGATGAAAAACCCTGAGATTACCCTCGGTGTATTCGAGGAATGTGCGTGTCTCGGGCGCCGGAAATACACGACCTGACCATGACTGACGGCCCTGCGCGTGGGATTTAGACGAGGACGATCGCAGACCCGATGGATCCAGAAACGCAGATGGCAAATTCAAACAAGCGTATTTTGGTAGGTTGGTGCGTCCTACTCGACCGTTCCCGGCTTTCCAGCCCCACGTCATACCTTCCTCCACGGCAGGTCACGGAGGGCACTGCGCGGTCCCTCATCAGGGTGTTTGATGTGAAGAAACGTGCCTATTTTGGAAACACGAGTATGGAAGCGGAGATATCATTGCTGATGGCCAACCAGACGCAGGTGGGCCGTCTCTGATCGCGATGATAGACCAGCAGCTCGATCTGTGGCAGGCTGCGCCAGGAAAGCTCATGTATGACCCTTTCATCGGAACCGGGAGCATGGCCTACGTGCGTACTCTGATGCAAACTTCAAGGGTACGAGCATACGCATGACTCGGCTTCGCGACCAGACGACGGCATATTTTGGCGCACACGTGTACGGTTCTGACATCGACGGCCGGCAAATGCGCGGTAAAGGTTACGTCCTCGCCCCTAGTCCACGTTAACCCATGAGCCTGACGGGATGTCGTTTCGAAGCTGACACCCCAGGCATTCTTCGCGCGGCTGCACAATATGGAGTCGCGCAACGGATCGTCGACCTCTGCACCTTCGACGTCACGCGCCACCCTTGGAGATGCGGCGGGCTGTTTGATGCCATCATTACCGACCCTCCATGTAGGTCCCCGTTTCTTTTACTGCCGCGAGCTATCCACGGTTTGGAGGATCTGAGGCACAAACAGACGGCGTACGGGCTGGTGCTAAACGCCTCGGACGCAAAAAGCTCCGTGAGGACAGGCCACCTCCGCAAGTGCCTCGCTCGTAAGTTATTCCAGATCTGGCGACACATGCCCTCATTGGCGTGTGTGTCTGTAGGGACCAGACCGAACCGTACATCCCGCCTACAAAGCCCTACGAACTCTCCGTCTTGATCGCTGACCTAATCCTCTTCGCTCGCTACCAGCTCAGACCGCGTGGTTTACTCGTGTTTTTCCTTCCCACAGTGACGGAGTCGTACGAGGAGGTGGACCTCCAATCCACGCTTTGCGAGGGGATGGACCTCGTGGCGAATTCAGTACAGGAGTTTGGAAGTTGGGGCAGACGGGTGCGTACCAGGAACGAACACGACTTGCGCAGACGCTCGGACTGACTCGACCCTCGTAGCTCATCACCATCCGCAGGGCGACGACGGAGGGTTACCCACCACCTACGTTTGATTCCGCAGATGTCAACGACGCAGAGAACGGGCGCGCCCCAGCACATAAGGACTTCAGGGAAAAATACTTTCAGGGGTTTAAGAAATCGGGCGAATAATGACGTACGTCTATCACAGGTGTGGAGCGAGCAAGTGTCGACGAGCTCAGGCGAGGCGGTAGGCGTTCAGTATATACGTTGCTACTTACTGAATTTGATAAGATAATCTGTACCTGCCACAGCTCACTAATTCGGCATCTCCGCCGAGTGTAACTTGTTTATTATCTCCCGAAGTCTAACAATGTTACAATAAGGAACACATGTAGGATTGGATGTTGCAAAAACTACGGTGTAAGTCCAGCGATACACGATGTCCTTCCATCATACGACCTACAATTCGATTTTCTTCAACCGGTGAAGACCCCAGACTGACATACTTGACCCTTAAGAGGTCCACTCCCAGACCCAGAAACGTCGTTCTGGTTCCATTAAAAATGATTCCTTTCCTAGCTGCCTAAATCGCAAGGTGATGAATCGTGAGGCGCACACCACAATCTAGTCGCGAAGTCCGAGTCGCGAGGTGAGACCGGCAGAGAAAAAAAAAGCCACCCCGGGGTCGACTGTTCGTGGTATTGACAATAGAAGATGACAATATCTTTGCCACCACACATCACGCGTCATCCCCGTGGTCGTTGGTGCCAATCCACCTCGTCGAGCAATGCCAAAAATATGGACAGTTAAACGAGTAGCATATATGCATAAATATGGGTATATGTTCACAGGTCTGAGAGATCAAGAAAAATGTGTCTGTTATTCCTCATCCGTCAATGTCTATTTCTTGCACCCCGCAATTGTCCGGTCATAAGGGGGTCCTTCATCGACACGAGCTCCTCTGTCGTCGTTCCACTTTTTCCAGTGGTGCTGGGACTGGAGACCATGTCGACCGAGTTTTCCGCAGCCATAGTCTCATCCAGCTCTCGGCGGGCCTGCCGCGCACGTAGGAAAAATACGAGCATTCCAAAACCCACTAGAATCGTCCCATGGAAAACTAGAGCATTATCCATGTTATATGGCGGGTTCGCATTGGCGGATGCACGAAGGGCGCCCTCCACTGATTGCGACATGTTAATTAAAAGACCAACAGACAAGAGCAAACTCACCAAGGATGAAGATGATAGCAAATAAGTTTCCACTGTGATGCGTAAGTGCGACTAAGACGTGCCACAAAAATATGCTCACCTGCACCACAAAAGGGCCGCACTTGCATCCGCATTCCTCGTCAACTCGACTCCGAGCTCCAAACCAATAGGGAGCATTGTCATAGAGCATACGCCGATGACGACGAAAATAACAAACAACGCAGCGGTATTGTTTGGGCGGACTTGAAATAGTCAGGGTTCGCGTCAACGGAGGAAAATAGCATATTTACCAGCCCAGATCAAGGAAAACCAACCAGCTGCAACGAGTGGGGTGAGGATCTTGAGAGTAATGCCGAGCCTATGCGTGAAGATTCTATCAAACAATGGCGCAGTAACGATTGAACCGACGATGCCGGAAAGTAGCAAGGTTGCACCGATTATTCCGGCAGTTGTGTCTGAATAGCCCATGGGTTCCTGAAAGTCGAAAAGATCGTTCGCACGGGCAGACAGAGCAATGGGGAAATGCTACTTACAAACCACTCGGCCGATAGTACACTAAAAGCATTGGTAGCGCCGACAAATACCCCAAAAAGGATAGTGACGATGACAAAATCGACGCGTTCATGGAAGGTCATGTGAGCCTCCTGTGGCACCGACCGACCCAAGACGGCACGGTAAAGAGACGTGAGGGATTGAGGAGGTTTGGAACCAGCGTAGGCTGGGAAGATGAGGATCAAGATAAGCCCGGAAGGGGCGAGAAGCTTACTAGGAGGAGTAGGCGGGGCATCAGCAATGAAGAGAACAGCGGGCATAACGGCACTGGAGATGATTGCCAAGACCAAAATCTAGGGGGATTGAAAGGTAATGAGTATTCGGCTGCACGACAGGGAACATGATACTGACAGACTGGCGGGGAGTTCCGACGAGAGGAGCGAGCAACTCGCCGATCGCGCTTCCTATTGGATTGGCTGTAGAGAAGGGTGAATGCAAGAAGTCGAAAGGGGGGTGCATACGGACCAATCGCGATAAGCATAGTTGCGGTGGTGCGTCCCTTGAGGTCGAACCACTTTTCGGAGTACATGGGACCAAGAACTTGGAATGCGGGTTGTGCGATACCAGAGAATATCTTTAGTATCAAAATGATGAGTGAACGTGACAAGGGACGAGACCAGTGACGTTACTTGACCAAACATGAGAAGGGTATAGGCGGACTTGGAGGATAGAGAGGTAGAGGTTCCAGCGTAACGAACCCATCCGGAGACGAGGGTAAGGAGAGTGGCGATCTGAGTCTAGAGGGAGGTGAGAGGAGGAAGGGTAGTGAGAGGGGAAGTACATGCACAACGAAGGATGCCGTAATGAGAGCAGAAAAAGGGGACAAGGAGCGAGACGGGGATGAACACGCAATTCACGACATTACCGAGCCAATTGACTTGATTGACGGTAATACCAAACTCGGTAGCAGCTAAGACGGTGGTGGGCGCCGTGTGTGAAGCGTGTGTGGCAAGGCTGACCTTCTGGGGCAATCGGGCCGAACCAAGCCCATGGCATTCCAGTGACGAATCCGAGGGCAACCTGGGTCGCATGTATGAGCAGGGCGAGCAGAGCGAAAAAAAAGGATCGAGTACGCACGAAGCCGAACAGGCCAGAGAACCTCCTCTTGTACAACCTGTACCTTACATTCTGAGCAGGTCGAGGAAACGACATGCCAGAGTCGTCTATTAGCTTGCCTGGCGAGGGCGCTGCGCTGCTCGGACTGCCGGACTCTGCACTGGCCATCGTCGACGGTGCAATCCCGATGCTAAGGTACAGTGGATGTGGCTATGTTATTACGTCTGCCCTTACGTTTCCGGAACAAGCTTGGTTCAGACTGGGCTGGTTCGCTCGGTTCGCTTTTGGTAGGGTCACCTGGGTCGTATATTTGGCCCAGTCCGACCTCGATCGTCTTCTTCCGCAGCTTGAACGCCCGCACATCCTCGCCGTCTACCGCCCCGGCCTCCCGCTTCTCCCCCGCGACCTTTGCCTCCCCCCCCCCCCCCCCCCCCCCCCCCCCGTCCCCCTCCTCCCGCTTCTCCCGCACTCCCCGGTCCTCCTCCACCACCGTCCACGCCCCCGGCGTACCCGCGTGCATCCTCTGCTTCGCCTCTTCTGCGTTGGGGTCCCTGTATCCGAGCGACGCTGGCGAGCTGTAGTTTGCCCATATGTCAGACTTGGCCTTGGCCTTCGGTTTGGGTGCAGCCGCGGTTCCACTCCCCGTGCCAGAAGTGCTCGATCCTGCCCGTCCAGACGCGACATCTATCGCATACGCCGCCTCCGCTGCCTGTCCGGAACGTCAGCGGCCGATCGATGACGATTTAGACAGACACACCTTGCCGACGCTCGCCATGATCCCCTTCTCTTCTTCCCTCTCCCTCACCCGCTTCTCGCCCTCCTTGTACAGTCCTCTCACGAAGCGTTCCACGTTCCCCTTGTGTCGCAGTCCATTCTCGTGCTGTTGTCGCGATGGCTTGTCTTCCGCGATGTAGATGTTACAGTACTTGCAGAGGTACTTTTTGTGCGACACCCAGTACTCGGACATGACGGTGGCGAACCAAATCCGACGCGTGATTACATAACCTGATGTATACGCCCACAACGCGCCAGTGCGACAGTATATCTAAATGACGCCGCTCCCCGACAATGGAACAATCGATCAGTCCCCCTTCTCGCCATCTCCCTCTAGCATCTCCCCTCACCATGTCCGACAACAGCCCGGATGTCCCCCAGATATCCCATGACCCAGACGACATGGAGGAAATAAACGCCATCACAGAACTCGCAACTACCCTGATCCAGGCGATCCTCGAAAAAGAGCCGCTCGACAACATACGCGACCTCATCGAGGCCGGTGCACCCCTCTGGTTCCAGGACAACGAAGGCACCTCTCCCTTGCACGCCGCCGCGTACGTCGGCAACGATCTGCTCGTCAACCTTCTTCTCCAGGAAGGCGCACTCTGGAACGCAGGCGAGTCCTTTCCTTCGTATCACCTCTACTCCTTACATCGTGTCCAAATCAGTGGACAACCTCGGAAATACCGCCGGCGATATCGCCCTGTCCATGAATAACGATGCGTGTTATACCCTCATTCGCGACGCTGGCATCCGTGCAGGTGCTTCCTGCACCACTACTTCTCTTGCA
>JBBPMC010000126.1:3212-40836 GCA_038090115.1 Strobilomyces echinocephalus | reverse complement strand
CTGACATTGACTCGTGTAGGGTGTTGGTGGAGAATACCCCGCTTCGTCGACGAGCGCGAGTGAAGCAGCTAATGAGAAATCTGTCCAGAATCGTGGGCCAGGTACTACTCATCCATTACGCATAAACCATTTCTGACCTCTATATCTAGTTTTTATACTCGTCACGAATTTCGTTCTTTCGGTGATCTTCTACATTCGTTTTGTCAAGTCTTTCACGAATTGACGACACGCCTCTGAATCAGTTTGGTGGCCCATTGGCCGTTTGCGTCTTCTTGATCGTGCTTTCCGCTACTGGGGAGCAGCACCTTCAGACTGTGTGGCGTGTTTGCTTTGGATTTGGTACTCTGTTGCCCTTGACCGTGCTCATCTTCCGTTTGCGGATGTTGAGCTCCAAACTATATCGGAAGGGTGCCATCAAGCGTAAGACTGTTCAGCCTCAATGGAACACCACTGATTTGCCTAGGTGGTGTTCCTTACTGGCTGGTGCTAAAACGTTACTGGCGTGCCCTCATTGGTACTTGCGGAGCATGGTGCGAACGCTAATTCGAACGGGAGGCCAATACTTAACATGTTAACAGGTTTCTTTATGACTTCGTAAGTCTCGACGTTTCGGCTTCTCGAGGTCTTCGACGTCATGTACAACCGTCAGGTTACGTTTCCGAATGGCGTGTTTTCTGGGACTATCATTTCTAGTGTGATTCACAACGGAGATATCAAGAAGACCGCCGAGTGGCAGCTTTTGCTCGGAGCCATAGCTTTGCCTGGAGTTTTGGTCGGCGCCTGGCTTTGCAATCGTATGGGAAGGAGAAATACCGTAAGAATCAGAGCTCATTTTCTGTTTGATACTCATCCACCTTTCTAGATGATCTTGGGATTTTCCGGATACTTAGTCTTTGTGAGTTCCTGGTTTTCTTGGCCTACTACAGGTCATAAAGCCGCCTCACAGGGTCTAGTCATCGGCCTTGCGTACAATAAAATCACGACCATCATACCCCTTTTTGTGATTTTGTGAGTCACCAGAGTCGAGATTATAGAGACTCGCTAAGTGAGATCAGCTATGGGTTGATGCAATCATTCGGCAACTTGGTATGAAGTATCTTGATTTCTGTTCGTGCTCTCATCGGAGTGCAGGGACCGGGTGACATGTTAGGCTTGACCAGCTCTGAGTGGGTGCAGTGCATTGAGTTTTCTTTGAAGTCTAATGATCTTCGCCAGGTCGTATGCGACCCCTGTGCGGTATGTAACTGCCTGCATTTTCAAGGTGGGATTTACATTCGATGTTAGTGGGACCTGCTACGGCCTTTCTGCGGCCATCGGGAAAGCTGGCGCTGCGATTGGCACCCAAGCGTTCACGCCTATCCAGAATAACCTTGGGAAACGGTAGGATGAGATTTCGTCACACTTGCGCCGACCCAAGTTGATGCAGATGATGAAGTTGGACATTCATTATTGCTGCTATCTGTGGTGTCACTGGAGTGCTAGTGACTTATTTCTTCGTGCCCGATATGACAGGTGTCGACTTGGCAGACGAGGATGCCAAGTTTCTGAGATACCTTACCGAAAATGGTTGGGAGGGTGAGATTGGTGAGGACGACGAGAAGGGACTGATCGTTGCTGCGCATGAGGAGAAGATCTAATGAGAGGGAGACTAGTACAAAGGAATTTACAAGGGACTAGTGACTGGTGGTAAAACCACAATTACGGCAATTACGGTTTTTGGTTTTACCGTAAGTGGCTACATGGTCACGTGCAAGCTTGGCTGTCATTTTTAAACTTTCAAGCAGTTTTCGCGTTGCACAGGCCGAACTCGCTGAATGTCTGCGCAAGTCCTTTGGTGTAGTACAGCGCGTCGTTCACTGTGTAGTTCGTGCTTGCTGTCTCGCTGCACCAGTGCTTATTACTCGCAGGTCGCTGCAGGCCGTGTGCAACATCCCGAGGGCCTTGTTTCTGCCTGTCGAGGTACAAGGGCGCTAACAGGAGCCCCGGACAACTGTCATCGCGCCGTGGTGAATACCAGAAATCCATTGGACCCGACCCGCCTAGATCGTTATCTGGAATCCATCAAAGCCGCTCACTTAGAGCCAACGCTAGATGACATCGAGCAGTGTAAACCGGAGAGCTTCTCTCAGCAGGATTCGTCAAGTTACTCCGCAGAGTACACGAATTTGTCGGAGACGCTTTGTCGATCTTTCAGCAAAGAGCAACTCCGCCGTTTTGCGGAGCTATACAAGCTCGATCCAATATGGACCCGTTCGTCGCGTCGGAAGACTGAATATGCAGAGTCAATAATGGAGAAGGCATGGGGTTGGCCGTCTTTGAAGGAGATAGAGAGAAAGCGACGGGACACGACAGAAGTGCTTGTAAAGTGTCAGTTACTCTTTTGCATGCGATATCCCGTTAAAATAAACTATGTTGCAGCATTCACCGTCACCCCGAGCCAGTTGTTTTTATTAATGGGACGAGGTGCGAGAGACTAGTTTTTCGCGATAGTGTACTGATGCTTCCGGCAAAGACGGGGCGGATCTGCTGCAGTTGTCGACACGGTATAACGTGCATATATCCTTGACGTCCAACCCACTCGCCCTACGTGTGCAAGGCTTGCGAGGCTCTTTGAAAGGAGTAGCTGAACATATCAGCTCCTTAAAAAAGGTAGAATCCTCACTCTTACATATCTATACACCCTTCAGATTGCCAACTCCTAGGGTATAATCGATGAAATATCTGAGCTTCCGTCTGGTCGTCCCGTCCGGCCAGATTTGTTGCAGAGTATATCCCGGCTAGCAGGCGCTTATGTTGAGAATCATGGCCACAGGGGCAAGGTGTGTATCTTCTGCTCCAAGTTCATGAAGTTTTAGTCATTTTCACATAGGTTCGCATATGTGCGAGGAATCTCGGCGATATTATCGCCGCCCAACGGTTGGCGCTTCGCGCTTCGCTGGAGGTAAGTTTGTTTTCTAGCAGTGACACGACTCTAGGATACATCAGGCTTCTAGGTTGGAACTCAGACGCACACCATTTGTTTCGACCCACCCAACGAGAGAAAGGGCTCCCCTGTCCAGATTTCTGAGCCACATAAGTATTCTATGTATCCATTTGTCACCCCTTCCTCCTTTCCATGGACAATGCATCCTGGTGCTGCCTTCCGACTGCGCCGAGTTGTGGACTGGTTGGGCGTCGGGTCTTACGACAACATAGCATCTACAGGTGGCCTGGCTGATAGTCCGCACCGCTTGTTGAACCTCGACCAGTGAGTATGCGTCGGAGCAACTACTGGCATCACTAATTGCGGTTTAGGAGTGAAGTGGAGCTCGGTCAACTTCTCCGCCCACCTATGTCGGAAGGCACCACACATCCTCGGAGGATGATTACGGCTTCGTATGCTTGTTATTTGATCCTCAGATGGGCACTAAAGAACGTGCAGGCTTGGCCACATCTTGATATCATCAGGTGATCATTCGCAGCGAACTACAATATGTCCTCCGTTACGAGGTGTCTACCCTCTTTTGGATCTCCTTAAGTGGGTTGAAACATCTGACAGCCCACTCACTTTTGTTCCAAGGTCTGTGTGATTGCGTGTTATCTAGTCGCTAACATCATCATTTTTATAGTGCTTCATCTTCCATAACAACAGCAAATGTTGTTAATCGAAGAGTTTTACACCGGCTAGTTTACAGGACTTTACACCAGTATGCTGGCCAGGCTTCAAAACTACCTCAACATGTTTTGAAGGTCGAAATAAAGCTTCCTGCTCCGATTTCTACCAGCAGTCGAGCAATGCGAGATCCTGAAAACCCACCGAGAAATACCGTACTTTTGTCTGAGGACGAGTCGAACTGGAGCACGGATCCTGTCTCACCTCAGGAATGTCTCTCTCAACCAGGTGGCTTACCCGACGAGAGGGACTTCAGCTGCCAAGTGGGCAGAGAGTTATATGTCAACTTAATATTTCCAGACCGGTCGGTATGCCATCTATGGATAGCTGCCTTCTTGACGAGTTTTGTCATTTAGGCCAATGGATGTGCAGTTTTGCGCCTTCGAATGGGATGATATTAAATCGATGCAGCAGCCACAAGCCCTTCGAGAGTACGCTGAAAAATTCCGCTATTTGTATGTTGACTGGGGTCGCTGTAGGTGCAATACTGACCGTTGTGACAGCCTAGCCGATACTTCCTGCTTGTTGCAACCCGATCCACCATTGACATTCAGCTACACAGGAAGGACATATTACCTCCATGATAGTTTGAACGTGATACAAAGTAACAACCCGAGCTTGCTATCAGCTCACTCAAGTGATTGCAACGTGGATGATTTGGTGGAAGTGTCTAGCGAGAGCATAATGGATCTTCAGAGTACCCAGAACATGGAACTCTGTCAGGTCAGCTGTTTGTTCGTCATTTGCTCGTAATCTCAACTATTCTCAGGTAAAATTCAATGACATGACTGATGAACTGGCTTGGAGCCACTTTCTCGCGGCGTGCGATCAACTTAGTGTAATGTCCATGCAATCTCGAAGCTAGGATAAGCCACAATCTGCCTATTAGGGAAAATAACATTTCATTTGTCCTCATTTAAGTCATGCTATGCAATGAAGAAATTGGCCGGGCTTGAAGCTTTAATGAAGGACAAGAAAATAGTGAAAGGGCCAAGGATGCAAGCTCATCTAGGTCGACCATGATTTCCTTTTGCCTTGTCGTTGCGTTTTCTAGCTCGTGCCTATTGAGAGAGTGAGGTTGGAATCAGAAATTGGTCATCACTGCTCTGTACCTCTTTTTTCATCCTAGCGTCCACCATGGTGTAACGACCTTTGACACCTTTTGGTCGTCCTTTGATACCTCTATGAACACCTTTTGCGACTATCACTCTAACTTCCTTTGTCTTGCCCTTAGCGGTACCTTTCCGGATGAGTTTCTCTATCTGTTGAGCCTTTTCTCGCTCGGACATGTCCGTCGTGGTGTTCACGCCTTCAGCCTTCTTCATAGCCTTTTCGAGACGTCGAGCAGCTCGCAATTTCTTTCGACTCTTTGCTTCTGCAATTTTCTTGATCGGGCGAGCATCGAGTGCACGCTGGCGCGCCCTTAATGTAGCAACAGCCTCCTTCGTGATAGGGATATTAGGCTTGTAATGTTTCGCTTCGTCGTCGAGGAACCAAGAAGGGAGGCTATCCTTGGCGTTAAGTGAGTAGCGATTGAATCCATCATTCAAAAGATGTGTTTTCGTCGTTTTACGATTGACCATCTGTTGCGCAAGAGTGACAGCTTCAGCGGTCGTTAGGGCATATTCTACGGAAGAGGTTAGTTTGGGTTTAGTCTGGAAGTTTAAGGCCAGACTCTGTCTGTGAGCTTGTTTGACTTGATCCACATTGTCATCTTCAACATGCCACATTTCGGCATTATCTTGAGATCGAGCAGGAGCAACCTCGAAATCACTTGCCTCGGACTGGTCGTCGTCAGAAGAAGTTGAACAGCAGGCGGTGACATACCTTGACTCTTTGTTCATCTTGTTGGCTTCTACTTGAATTTGAGACCATCTCTACGTCTTCATGTTCGTCGTTGTCGTTTGGCCCCTCTACCTCTTTGAATACATCTTGGCTGAACCAAACCTGAGCAGCACGGGAGGGCGGTTGAGTAACGTTGCTTTGCCTGGTGGCAGGATTAGGTCGTTTTCTTTTCTGCCCAGACGTGGGTTCGTCACAATCGCTCTCGTCTGAAGAGTCAGCGAGTTCCTTGGCTGCTGCCAACTCCTCCCAGCCACCGTCTTCGCTACTGGCATCGCTTTTGGCATCGGTGTCGTCTTTCAAGCCGGTCCATTCATCGGCCTGGGCCTTCCTCCTCCTCGCATCTGCTATCCGGTACTTCACGTCCTTTTCCTTCATCTTCTCTTGATAAGTAACATACATCCTGTCGAGGTCAGCTTCAAGAACCGATACTCTTTGTTCCTTTTCTCCTGCAAAATCAATTATTTCTTCGTCGCTTCCTTTCACTTCCTCCATATCCACTTCCTCCCACCCGTCAGACGGCATCTCGTCGGAGGCAAGTTTGCTGATGCCACCTTTTCCCCGAAGTTCCCTCTGCGTACTAGCGAGGTCAAACACGTCATCTTGGCCCACACTGAGCGATGCATCATGTTGTTCAAGACCGATGTCGAGAGGAGCTGTCATCTGCAGCTGCAGTCGTTGGATTGTTTTCACTTTGATTTCATTTGCCCTTCTCCGAGAGCGTTTGGCTTTTGCTACTGCCTCTGCATTCCGTCTCTCAATCTGGCGTGTACTGAATTGAGGAATGATTGACGGCGACGGAAAATAGAACCAACCTCTTCTTGAATCTGCTGGTCCTCGTCAACCACCTCGGATATTTCGACTGCATCCGTAAATTCAGCAATGTGTTTCGCCTTCACTTCCAAGCCAAGCTTCGGGAGGACTTATTAGCATCTGTGAGTTGATGATCTGGGAAGTGTCACCTCCTCCCGTACGCTCATCCGCCATTTCAACAATGCCTTGAAATCACCTTTACCAAGTACCTTGAGATCGTTGAAATTGACTTTGATGTCGGGGGTGGTGATGCTAAGTCCCAGCCACCTGTACGACCAGTTCAGCCATCCGGAACGAGAAGGATGGGATTTCGTACCGTCTTTCTTCTTCGGTTTCGAATGTGATTTGATTCGCGAGACCAAGCACATTGACGGGGTCGGAACCGCGAACGAAGACGCTTGCGGAGGTTTTAGTGAAGAGCGTGTAGTCGCCGTCGTCGTACCCATCTCGCCGTCTGCGTTTTTTCTCCGGCTGAAAGACATTGGCCAGTGCATTATTGGCTGATGAGCCTTTGTCGTGACCAGAAAGCGCAGAGTCGAGATCCTTGAACACATGCTTAGGGTCAAGAAATTTTGGATCGATGTTTTTTGGAGCAAGAAAATCTCGGCATACAACAAAGATCTCGGCAGAGACATTCCTACGAAGTGACCCTAAGTAGCCAGAACAAATAACATCATAGAAGCTGACCTCGAAGACGGTGGTTTGGTCGCCTCTACTTTTCCGAACAACTGGCTGAACACCCAAATGAGGTTATTATAGTCGGCACTTCGGAAGACTTTGGTAACAAATGTCCCTCCCTTGACAAGGAACTCAACCGCCAATTTCAGGCTCATAAGAGCGAGTTCAGACTGGCCATACGCATCCTGAATCCAGGCAGTACCGACATTTGGTGCCCCATCGTGAAGAACGACATCTGCCTTCCAGTCTTTAAGTTCACCGCGGAGGAGATTGCGGCAGTGTATAGTGGTTATGTCCGCAGCAAACGTGACGACTCTGGGGATTGGTTTGATTGGTACCAGATCGACTCCTGAACAATGAGATTGTTTGACTCGGATGGCTTGCAGATCAAGGGCAAGACGCACCAACGATCACGCTGTTGGCGGGCATGTACTTGCTTGCAACCTGAAGCCAACCGCCTGGGGCAGCGCAAAGATCTATACAGCAGCGCGCAGACTCGAGAAAAGCATATTTCTTGTTAAGTTGGATGAGCTTGAAGGCCGAGCGAGCGCGGTAACCTTGCTCTCTTGGAATTGGAAGAAGTCGGTCCCGAAGGTTTGCAATATGAATAGCCACACGCACTTGGCAAGTTTATAGTATTTGTCTAGACGACCTTTGCCAGATTTCTTTTGGGCCTTGCCCATGGTGGTACGAGTTATGCAGACGGAAGGTCAGCGCGCAACGACAGGGCAAGTCGCAAGCCTATAATAATTCTCGAGTTCGCTTATTTGCAACCTATTTGGGTAATTGTTGCAACGAAGTTGAACATCGACTTCACACATCCATCATCAACTTCAATCTCTGAGTTATAATCCGATGACCTCCACCGACTCATCATCGCCGTTGTTAGCATCCGCGCTGAGCGGTTGCAATACCGGACCGCTCTTGTGGCGGTCAGGCGCCATCCTAGGTTGGTGTCCACATTCCCGCCACTGGCGTCGACTTCACGGCATCATAGCTTTCACAGGAATGTTTACCGGAGCGTTTGGCGCACACGGGCTCAAAAGCCGAGAGGGGATCACTGCCGACGACCTCCATGCGTGGGAGACAGCGTCCAACTATGCGGTTCGTAGCTTGTCCGTGGAATCAGGGGGGGACTGACGGCGCACACAAGATCGCCAACGGGCTTGGACTGATGCTGGTATCCATGCACCGCCGATTCTCCGCACATCGTTTTGCAGGGCCCGCCATCCTCACCGGCGGCGTGTTGTTCTCAGGAAGCATCATGCTTCTGGTTCTGAAACGGTGCGGACATTGTGGGAGCTAGTGTGAACCGCTGACGTTTGCGCAGACTCCGAATCCTGGGACCGATAACACCGCTTGGGGGAGTGATCATGATGGCTGGGTGAGCGCGGACTGTCCATGCAAGCGGCCAGCGAGTCTGATTGCACGACAGCTATCTGAGCCTGGTCCTGTAAATGTATATAAATCACGTGACCGACGCGTTGGCGTGGGGAGCGTGTCAACTCCGCTTGAAATGTGGTGAATTAAGCGCAGCCTTTTCTCGTCCCCGCGCCTCGTCCTCCCCCATGTCGTCCTTGCCCGGTCCCTCTTCTGCCCGCCCTCTCAAGCGTCGCCTGTCCCCTTCCGCCGATCTTGCGTTCTTCACTCCTGCTGCCGACTCCTTCAATCCGAAACCGTATGCTCCACACTCCGTCCCGCCACATACACAGCATCCTTCCAAGCTCCCTCTCCCTCGAAATCATGTCTCGCTGCCACATCACATCCCCCTTATGGACCCTTCTCCATCAGATCCAAACGTCGTTTTCATACACCCCCCCTTTACCGCATTTCCAAACGCACACCTCTATTCCGAAACTCTTTCCTATTCCCTCATGGCCGCCAACCCCGAGTGGTTCCTGGATCCGAACGACTTTGTCTCTTCCGTTTCAATGGATCCCTTTGCGGTCCCTTATCCTCCACACCTCGAGCCTCCTAGAGGCTGGTGCCCCGCCAAGAAGAAGGATCTGAAAGCATTAGGTCCTGACGGTTGGCCAGAAGGGGAAGAGCCTCGACTACGTTGCACCTTCTGTAGGAGAACGTATGCAGGCGTGAATGCGAAAAGCATGTGGCGGCGCCATGTGTACGAAAAGCATAAGATCGCAATGTCAAATCGTCGCGATGGAAATGATCGTCCTCGTAATGGACGAGGGTCGAACAGTAGGTCACTCCTGTGTAGTCCATGTTCTCTCTTGACGTCTTGGCAGGAGACCAACATCGCAGCGCCGCTTCTGACAAAGAGAATTTATCTGGAGATCTACGCCGAGTTAACAAGACATCCACAGATCAGCCCAATAATAATTTCAGGTCCAGACCGAGATCTTTCCTTGTTCCATCAGATACCGCCATCCAGAAAATAGACCGAGAAAACCAGGAGAACGTCCTAACAAATTCGGCTCCATTGGTTGAGCGACCCGATTCTCCCCAGCTGGCTTCTCCATCGAGTAGTAATTCTTCAACTAATGCTGCTCGAGCAGCTGGTATTCCTCAAGCAATTTCGTCATCTGACCGAACGTCATCTTCCCCACTCATTGCGCCCCTCACGCTTCCGATGTCCCCGTACGATCCAACATTAACGCCTTCATTTCGTCATTCTCCGCCGCGTCTCCCTTCCGATCAACCGTGGCGATTTCCAAGCCCAAGTCACCCATTGCACTCGAGGGCGCGGGAATTATGTCTTGGCATGTTGGTCCGAGGAGGTATCAGCCCAGCCATCAAAGCTTCCGCGAATGATTCCAGTTCTCCCAGTCTGGGTACACCAAGCATCATCCGTACCCCATCCAGCGCTGCCGGACGCAGCAAACCCTTCAGCGATGCATTCGGTAGCTCTCCTGTGATATTTCGGGCCTCACCACGACAACTCTTCTCCGACAGTCAATCTCCTTTTCCCTCTTTCAATGCGCTTGATCTGCGCAAGCGCGCCAACGATTCACCCCTCAGCGGTGGCCCCAGGCGACGTGTGCATTACCGCAAACCCTCCACGATGAATTCATCCTCTGATTTACACGCGGACTGGCTTTCCGATGCGTCATTATCATCTACGAGTGCTATGGGAAGAGACAGCCCGAGCCAGTCTCCAAATGAAGACCCATTCGGCGGACTCTACAAACCATTCATAGACTCGAGAACGCGTGGAGATGGTATTGAACAAAGAACTCCTTCGCCATGCGGGTCTTCCTCTGAGGCCGAGAGCCCAGTGGTGAGGAATGCCCGTCACTCTGATCTGGGCGCACCGGAGCTGGAAGCCGGTCTTGTGGGCCTTGGAATTGGTTTAATGGCTCCCTTCAGACTGTCCACGTGCCGAACACAACCAAATCACGGCACGGAAGGATCCGCAATGGAGAACGATGAGGAGGAAGTGGAACGAGTACTTACTGATGGTTCCCCCGGATCCCCGACGGAAATATTGAGTAGTAGACGTCTACACTCGCCTCCACTGAAGAAACGACGGACGAGCGTTGGGTGAGCGCGACATACGATGTTGCCTTTATCATTGTCTTACGTGTGCCATGGACTGGGAAGTGGAGGTCCTTTCGATCCTCATACCTTCGTATCCGTTGCCTAACCTACTTGTAAAGTGTTTTGGGATCATGTATTTTTCGTCGTATCAAAGAGCTAGTACTAGTATCGTTGCTATCGCATTTGACTCCAATCGTGTGAAAATTTTCCGGTGTGGCGGGAAACGTTCCTCGTAGTCCTCGTGAAGGATACCGGGCAAGCACCAAGTACGCCTGTTCATATCCTGCAGTTCACTACGCCGCTTGTCGTTCTCAACCACTCGACTCGACGCAGGTATGCACATCCGTCCTCTCTACGAGATTAAACACACCTCAGCAATTAGTTAATAGCTCGGTCACCATCCTCTTCGCGTGTTTGACGTGAACTAGACTAGACATAATGCAAGCTATCAAATGTAGGTCATGCAGCAAAACTGACTCGTCTTTTTCTTTTGACGTGACCTCAAAGGCGTCGTGGTGGGCGATGGTGCCGTCGGAAAGGTGTGTAGGTAACTTGGCAACCTTCTGAGCAACTTGCTTATCGCCCACCGTCAGACATGCCTCCTCATATCCTATACCACGAATGCCTTCCCGGTGAGCCGTAGTTGCGCGCTTATCTATGCAGGACTTCTGACAGGGTTTCAGGGTGAATACATACCAACAGGTATTCTCACTTTCACGAATTGGCCTGATCCCTACTCACGCGGGAAAAGTTTTTGATAACTATTCTGCAAACGTGATGGTGGATGGCAAGACCATTTCCCTTGGGTTGTGGGATACGGCTGGACAAGAGGATTATGATCGCCTCCGTCCACTGTCTTACCCTCAGACGGACGTCTTTTTGATCTGTTTCTCCTTGGTCAGTCCGCCGAGCTATGAAAACGTCAGGACTAAGGTACGTTCTGTCCGATTCCAAGTATTGCAATCAAGCCCATCTGTCCCCTTAGTGGTGGCCGGAGATTTCGCACCACGCACCATCCACATCGGTAGTTCTGGTTGGCACGAAACTTGATTTGCGCGAGGATCCCGCTACCATTGAGAAGTTGCGTGACCGGTCAGTACATTGAAACTACTTGGCATCCGGGTTACCCATCAAAGCGACCATCAGCCGTATGCAGCCCATTCAGTACGGTCAAGGTGTTTCCATGGCTCGAGACATAGGGGCTGTCAAGTACCTGGAGTGCTCCGCTTTGACACAGAAGGGTCTGAAGACCGTATTTGATGAAGCCATCCGCGCCGTTCGTGAGTGATCAGTGCACCTTCCTTGCGTATAGTACCCTAGTCCTCATTCGACCTACAGTGAACCCTCCCTTAAAGAGAGAAAAGCGTAGCCGATGCGTCATCGTATGATCGATGAGACATTTGAACGTATTGAGGGGACTTTTTCGACATCTCCGATTCCGTAGATGGATTTGCTTGCATTTCACACCCATTTATGTCTTGCTCACTTTACGACCGGTATGCTATTTTTTTTTTCGCTGCTCCCGCCCACGAGAGACTGTACCTTCCGAGTCTGTAATGACGTTAGTCGAACATGGCCCTATAAATTGGCTGTACATCGTTCGGACATTGCCGGTATTATAATCAACAGCGCTTTCCACCGACGACTCCAAGTCCAAGACTACTCATGCCCAAAGACGTGGGCGGATCGCCGATCGCGAGTCTAAACAAGTGCAATACCGGAGGTGTACTGAGAAGAAACCAGGTAATTATCAGCTAGAACCACCGCTTTCCTGCACCAGACTAAGGACTCTCGGAGGCTTGTCATCAATGCAGAAGACGGAAATTAGTAAGGTTATTTAGCAGTCAGTTCCAGAGGTGCACTAATCAGCACTCTCTGCACTCAAGAGATGGTGTTTGACGTCGCTTCCAGTAGATTGAAACCATTCACTGAGAACATACCAATCATTTGTTATAGTGACGCAAAACGGCCTTGCTCGACTTGTGTTCGTTCACACTCCTATGCAATTGCGCATGCTCAGGAGGATTCCCACCTACCACCGAACCCAAAGTGCACGTATGACGAAGGTGACTTTATCTCTCGATATACTATGATTCCCCTCGATTCGAATATGCTAGTTCCGGAGGTTACCCCTGATTCGTGGCCCGAGACCTCGCGAAGTCAGTATGGACGTTTGGAAAGTCGTATTCGTGCGTCTGCCTCATTCTCTCGGGGCAGCTACTGATTTCAGATGCCAGTGGAGCTGGAAACCTCGTTGAGAGAGAAGCAAGATTTGATCGCCACTCTTGCGGGAACCTCTAGGGATTTTCTACGACTCCCCGTATCTTCTAGTCTCGTTGTTCCGCACGCCTTGTCCACAGCGGAATCCGTTCCGCCTTTCCAGACGTTCGAGACATCTAGGGGGGCCAGTCATGTCGAGCAGTCCATTCTGATTGGCAACCTATCAGGATCTGGGGTATTTGAAGATTCTATGGGAGGTATTCCGACAGAGTTAGGTAAAGGACCAGAATTCTATACTTGAGTTAACCTGAGGTGTCATTGCAGGAATGCTTTGGCCGAAATGGCCACAGCACCTCCCCCGTCCCGATCTTCTTCGACACATGCAAGTCGCTTTCTTGTTCTTCGCATAAATAGATCTAAACGGCAGAGCTTCTAGCGTCGACGCCTTCTTTACTTTCCACCCGCATGCCACTCGACTCCTCCATATGACCTCTTTTCTGACCTCCCTCTCGTTGGCCCCCGACCACCCTGACTTCCCTTCACCACCTGTTCTTCACGCTATTTGTGTGGCTGGTTCACCGTACACGATGGCAAATAGACAGCACTCTGCAACAAATACCGCTGATTTTGCGGAACAACAGGTGATGTATGCGAAACAACAAATCGACGAGCATCTGATGAGCGGACAAAAACTATTGCAATGTTTACAAGGTATGATTATTTGAATGTTTCGATAGCGAACTCAGATGCCAACCAATATGAACATAGCCACCGTGATCTTGTCCTGGCATTATTGGAGTCATGCAAGGTCAGGCAACATCTTCGTTGTTGATTGAGAGTTTTGAACAATTACTCTTCATAGATGGATCGAGGTCCTGATCATGTTTACAAAATAAGCGTCCGAGTATTGATACGCTCTCCAGCTTTTTGGTTCTACAGGACAGTCACTACGCATGGCAGTTCCACTCGGCCTAAACCTGTCCCCACCATTTCATGCGCTGAATACGCGCGCGAGGTCGATGTCAATAATATCGGCACCACTCACTTTTGCCGAGGACGAAACGCGTCGCAACGCATTTTGGTTAGCCTATGCGGTTGATCGGCAGTACAGCGCTGGTAATGGCTGGGCCATGTCGTTAGACGATAGTGATATCGTTCAGCTTTTACCACTCCCCAAAGCAAAGCTGGATGCAGGTGTCAGTATTTCACGTGTTTTTCCGACCCCATATTGATGAACATTCAGATCTCAGTCAGTGCAGAGCACCGCCAATGGTCACACCTGCATGAATCATACGTGCTCCACCCTCCTGGACTCACGGATTCATTCACGCTCTATATCAAGGCTATGTTGATAATTTCTCGCATTAAAAACTTCAATAACAGGTTTCGACTCATGGAACACCTCCGAGATCCTGGGTCGAAAAGCGCGAGAAAGAATCGGAAAGACGCACCTGACGTCCGTTCTACAACCACCTTCGGTCAACTAGATGACCTGATTGCTTTGTTTCGCTCTTCAATATCACATGAATTCAAGGATCCGTGTGTTAACAATAACATAGATCCTCATCTTTACACCACCCATCTTGCCCTATACGCGTAGGTATGATCTCCGTTCAGTCGAAGTGTCCTGACTGAGCCTCTCTAAGTTCGATTATCCTCTTGCACGAACCTCATTCAAACACAAGGAGCAGTGTTTGCACGTCTGCTATAAAGATTTTGCACGCTGCGCGCGGAATTTTGGAGCTCGTATACGTAGTGTTGTCCACGAACCATGACTTGGGACTTCTGGATCTATTCTGTCCTGTGAGATGACTGCCTCATTCCAGTGGATTACACCGACTCACTCGACGGCAGTTTTGTTGGTTCCTGGCCGGTCGAGTATTTGGACGATTTCTGAAGGCAGCTCGGGACGTCGGCAGCACCCAGCAAATCAACACACTTCAAGTCGAGCTAGAGTTCATTCGGTTGGTATGCTCTATGGACAACTTCCTTCTAGACTCTGATCCTCCGTATATTTTTCTATAGCACTGCACTCGGGAAGATGGGTGAGAAAGTGCCATTATCTGGTGAGTAAACTTGTTCCGTTCTCCGCGCCGTGCAGTGGAGACGTACTTTTGACACAGCTCGGTACCGGAAGATGCTGGATACATGCATTCTCGAAGTATGCGGACCTTGCGCATCCGATACCGTTACCGTTCCCGTGAATGGTGTACCTGTTCACACAGTGGCGGACGAGTTCCTACTTTCTCGCGTCGCTCAGAATCAGATAGCGGCGTATGACCTTGACACGTTTATGAAGCTCTACAATGGGTTTACGGAGGACTCTTGAGTGATTGATCTATGCTAGGTTCTCATCTTTGAAATCTTTATTAAAGTAGCTCGCGCGGGAATCCAGAGAACTCTAGCAGCTGATTAGCTGCCGACAACTCAACCTCGATCGCTTGATAAGCGCTAGCCCGATAACTGGAACTCGACCACCTCATCTGCGGGACTATCGAAGTAATACATTGGCTGGACAACCTCGCATAAAGCCTCTCTCTCTTGTTTTCAACAGGCTTTTCACTCGCTGCAAATTCCAATGTCAATGTGACACAAAGATGACAACAGAGCTGTTGGCAGCCAGGTCACTGGTCAATGTTTCAACTCTAGCAGTTGATTGCCTGGCTCGCACTGGCAGGCTGTAACAAGTCGCTTATAATTAACAACCAGCTAGCCACCACGACCTAGTGTCGATATTGACGTTGATGCGATACGAGGATGGCTATGACACCAACTTGCACCGGCGCCGAAACGAAGGTAACATCACAGAATTTTACGCTTTATTTGGATGTCAGCACCACCCACTATTCCGGCAATGGCGAGCTTGGCAGTGGCACAGTGCAGTTGTGAGCCCGAGATGCCGACACGGGTTGCTCATTCAGCACATATTTTCAGATGCTTTTTACTTCATTTATTGTAACAGATGGCTATTTGACTCTCTTGAGTGGCGAGCCACAGGAAGCTGCTATATCCAATACTTAAGGAGCTATTTACATAACGTGGCGAAACGATGAGCAATTGAGACTAAGGTGTATTTTTGATGCACTTACCTCAGTTCGATTGGACAAAAGCGCGTGAAAGTGGTTCCAAGTGCTGTTTCGAAGTATATTTGCGCTACTCCTTACTCTGGAAGGCTGACGCAGTCGGCAGATAAGTTAGATCAAAACATGGGGTATTTGGAGTAGGGGTGAGTAAGAAGCGGTTCGAAACGAGCAAGTAGGGAGTGTTACTGTTAGCATAGGGAAGAGCACGGGTGATACGTACCCCTTAGTCTCCCGACCCCGGCGTAGCGTCGTCGTCGACGATGACGCGACGCCCATCCCCGTGCTGTCCTCGCCGCCTCTCCTGCCTCGTGTCTCTGTGCTGTCCACCGTCCGAGTCACATCGTGTCTTTGGCCGTCGCGCTACTAGCCCCCACCCCGAGACGTCGACAGCTCGTGCTCGTTGCCACCGTCACCGTCGCCCGTACACGTCCTCTATGTCAGCACAAGGTCGATATCGTACGATGTGATGTTTCAAGCCGAGGTGTCTTTCCCCTGGACATGTACATAGAAAGTTAGTGTCTTGCTACGGTCCGGTTTGGGTTGTCGGGGCGGTGTTTGAAATTTGAAATTTGAAAAGCCCGAGCCCGCCCCACCGATCACCGAATAGATTACAGAATTGTCGGACATCGCAATGATCAACGCCATACAAACGGGGCTAAATCATCTCCACGGCTATATGTCGTTCTCTCGCAACTCAGAAAAGCCGCGATTAGCCTTCTTGGGCCCTCTCGGGACTTATTCGCACCAGGTCAGCATTTTCTTGCAACCGTTCTATATCCTTTGACGCTCTACCTAGGCAGCTCTCGAGTGCTTTGGTGATTCTGTCGAATATCTTGCTCAGCCGACAATCGCGGGTGAGCTGCGGCTTCATCCCGATGGAGAGGAGCACCAATGCCTCGTCAGATGTGCAGCAAACATTGTCCGCTGCCGTGCCGCTCGGGATAATCCCTCAGGAAAATAGCATAAACGGTTCGGTTGTTGAAACTTACAACATCCTGCGTATTCCTGCGGTTGGTCAGGAGACTTTCGTGAGGGGCGTCACCATTTTTGCAGTCAATCACACTCTCGTGACACGTGGGGGAGTGAAACTGGAAAACATCGAGAAAGTTTTGAGTCACGAACAAGTGCGTTCTTAGTGGTGTATTCATTAATACCATTTCATGATTGTTCAGGCCTTAGGACAGTGCCAGCGCTGGTTAGCCGAACACTTACCCCGAGCGACTTTGGTGTCTACGGATTCCACCGCGGACGCGGCGAAAAGACTGCTTTCAGTGGAAAGTGGACTGGACCCGATGAAATGTGCAGCGATATGCTCATCAGTGGTTGTTACTATCTATGAAGGACTGGAAATCTTAGTAGAGAATATTCAGGATAAACAAGGTCAGGGTTGTCCTCCGTGTCACGAGCGTAGCTGATCTCAGCCTGTGACAAGAAAATTTTACTCGTTTTTATATCCTTTCGCAAGGCTTGGATGCAGCTCTCCCGGGAGATGTTTCCTCGTCAGCAGAGAACATGGCTCTGCTACGGATCCAATATTTTGGCGACCCTTCGAAGCCGATGTTGAATATACCGAGAGTAATCGGTACTCTCGATATGGTGATGGTAAACCGAATCGATAGGCGCCCGTCAATGCACAGTAGGCCCTTCGATGATATTTATTTCCTTGAAGTCGGCGCTATCCCGGGGCGAAAGTGCGCGAAATCATCATGGTTGATGCAGGTACAACAAGTTGTGGGCAAGGTAAAACACATGGGGATGGAGGTGTCAGCACTAGGATACTGGTAGACGTGGTGAACCTCGTAGAGAAGTCAGAACTTAGAAGGCTTTCCATGCTAGCCGTGCCGATGTCGTGGAAGTCTCATAAGTGATTCATAGGAAAACGCGAATAAGCTAATTCCGAGTCAAACTGGATGATTGGTCGAGTCAAGGCCAGTCTGTCTGATAAGACATATAGCCTTTTCACTTCTAGGCACAAAACGACATCGGAAAGGTTTCGGGCGGCTGAGCGCATCTTTCAGGCTTGTTGAAAACTTCGCAGGTGGAATGAGGACACACCTAAGGAGAGAGGAGGTATAGTCGATCGATGGGCTGATTTCCATCCCATCTTCCGAGAGTGCTCTCTCAATATTGTAAACTGCGAGGATTGATGCAACAGCAACCCAAACCGAATCCATCGCAAGCCAGCGTCCGGGACACAAACTATGGATTGGCAATTGAGACCGTGGCCCACAAGAAAGGAATGCATTTACCGTCTCCCAAATCCAAAAGCAACTCGAGGAAACTTGTTGATACCTAGTTTCATATTTCTTTCTTGGTCCATAAAACGACCTGGGTCAAACTCCATGGGTTTTGGGTAGCATGACTCATCGTGGAGCATGGCCCTGGAGCCCATCATTAACTCGAAGGTAAAACCGGGAACAAACGATGCAAACCAAACATTCGGTAGAACGGACGTTCCTTTTGGGATGAAATATCCTCTATATTCATCATCCTCCGAAACAAGGTGAACAAGTCCCATGGGTAACACCGGATTCCATCTGAGGCACTCCCAAACAACGCAGTCGATAAGTGGAAGCTTTGCGCGGTCTGCAAAGGTCGGGAGTCTCTGCATCCCCAATGCATCATCCAGTTGTTGTTGGATCTCGTGTTGCACCTCGGGATAAACTACCATCGCGAGGATGAAGGAGAGTAGAACGGAGACAGTCTACATGTCTCCTCAGTCAAAAATACAGTCGGATAAGCGGAGCACGGACTGTGTCTGCACCGGCTGTTCGACTTGAGCGTGAACAATCGGACACTAGGAGGTTTTGCAACTTTACCTGCATATGAAATACCAGCAACGTTTTTAATGAGGGTCTCATACTTTGGGTCACGCTCGGAGGATTGCATCCACCTCTCGAGCTCTTTCTGCGCAAAACAGGAAGACGCAATACCCTTTCCCATGCGATCTTTCACCATTTGAAATGGCCTTTCGATCATTTCCCTGGCTTTCGTTCTCCATACGCGAGCTTGCCGCTTGAATCCAGCTCCAGGCATGGACTCTGGGACATACTTCACTGGTGGTGACAGCATCAAATCCGTTTCTCTCTGCGATAGCCAAACTTACGAAAGGGAAGGTAGTCGACGAGAAAGGTACCAAATATGCCGGCTTTACCAAGCCCTTGCATCGCTTCATCTGCGATAGTCACGTAGACATCACCTTTGTCGGAAATGTTATGTCCGTATGATATTTTCATGACAATTGCAGCTGCCATCCTGACGCAGCTTTTAAGTGAATGATGAAAAGTATGGCTACGACGTACCTCCGGATATGATGAGCATATAACTCAGGGGAATCAAGTAGATTCCTGAGAGTAGTATGCGTCTCCTTGAGTGCTACTGGATGGAAGCTCGGGGTCAGGTGTCGGCGGAAGTGCCGATGGAATAGAGTGCGATGATCTCTCCAGCGAGGACCGTACGGCATGGATGAAAAAAGCCAATCCCAACCCATACTATCCAGTAGATTAGTCGACTGCCAGATCGACTTGCTCATCGGATACGTACAGATCGACGACCATCGTTCTTACGGGCCTGGGGTCGATACTTATACACCAACATCACGGCCGTAAGTAAGGAAAGGACATACCGAGAAGAGTAGTTTCTGCTCCGTCTTTCCAAGAGATCTTCCGCGACTTCTTGGGAATTTATCACCATGATTGGGTTTCCGAAGATACGAAGATAGATGATGTCCCCTAGCAACGAGGTTAGAATTGGCGAAGAGTCACAAGCTCTCAGATACCGTAGATGTGCCGCCAGTCGGCATATGTGAGCCATTGGTATGTCTGGGGTGCTCTCACACCTGAAAACCAACCGAGGCGAGGTCCAGGGGGGAGATGTCTTGCAGGGCGAGCGACGGCAACGTAGAGTGCAAGGCTAGCGACGCCGCATAGGAGGACGGAGGAGGGGAAATTGAGTTGGATTCCGTCCATGGGGAAGAAGGGGGACGACATGGCAGCGCGTGAGGCGAAGTGTGGGCATTTTCGGGGCCTTGATATGTGGTAGATCTTAACGTGCTCAGTTGCCTTTTCTGGACAATGTTGCGTAAAGTGTGCCCCATAAGTATAAGCCGCCGTCGCGCCGTACGTTGATCTCGTTCGCTCATGTCTGGTCCACTCGCCGGCCCATCCATCCTCAGAGACATCGTCCATCCCCAGTTCCACCAGAACAATTTCCAAGAGGAACTCCACGTCAAGAACGACCTCGGTATAAAGCTCGACAAAGGTCCGTCCGTCCGCACTCCAACATACACCATTGTCCAACCCAGCCTAGATGACCAGATCTGTCGTCTATCTCTAACCTCAACGGGTTGTCCTCTGGGTCCGCTGCACTGTCCCCTAAGACATACGACGCCGTCTTCCCAAAATTTCCAGCCACCCAAGCAGTTGCCCACACACCCACGTGATCGAGAGCGTTTGGCCACGGTCTGCAAGCACTGGCTCCGTGGCTTGTGCAAGAAAGGCGACGCTTGCGAGTTCCTCCATGAGTACAACCTCCGGCGTATGCCAGAGTGTTGGTGGTATGCAAAATACGGCTACTGTTCAGCAGGAGATGAATGCCTCTATGCTCACCCGAAAGAGCGTCGTGTGGAGTGCCCAGACTACAAGCGTGGGTTCTGTAAACTTGGTGAGCTGGTCTCCTTTGCATCTTGACTCGATTGTTTCTTATGGGATAGGCCCGTCCTGCCCCCGAAAGCACGTTCGACGGGTAGCATGTCAATTATACTTAACAGGGCTCTGTCCACTAGGGCCGGAGTGTCCCCGCGGACAGTGAGCGGTCATTCCTTCGTTACTCGCCTTCAATAACTTTTTTTTTCTCAAGTCCGAAGCCTGGCTTGCCCTCACCAAGGGCTTATGACCCCCCCTCTCCCCCTTCGAACCGTGACCTCGGCCCACCACCACCTGGCTATGGTCGGTATGCGGACTATGATCGAGGGACTTTGGTCCAGGGTGGTTCTACCGCTAGTCAAGGGAACGTCGCAATTAGCTCCAACGGACCCCGCCGAAATTTGGATGATGTTCTCTGCTTCAAGGCGAGTTTCCAACGGCCCCTGCGCTCGTCTTCTTATCGTTTTCACAGTGCGGCGAGAAGGGGCACTATGCAAATCACTGCCGAAACCGGAATGTTCCGGGCAACCGTGGTGGATTGGATCGCTCCAGGAGGTATGGGAACATGGACGATTGAATCTATGTACGTACAGACAGTACTTGCTACTGTTGTCGGAGTAGATGTACGTACTGGCGTCAGCTCCCACGCCTCTTGACGAGAACCCTTCAATTGATAACCAACATGGGATGGCAGAAAACATTTAGTCTGCCGATGCAACCCAAGGGTTGCCATCTTATAACAGACTATATTTTGGCCCAGATATCTGAGGGTATAAAGGATGTTCAGGTACAACACGATTCCTTGACATCGATCGGCTGACTAGTTGTGACGCTTTCCTCCAGGTTGGGATGTTATTTCTCTTCATGTGGGTGAAGATCTTGGTAGGAAGACCTGACTAAAGGGCCTATTGCAGTCAACACACTTCCGCAGCACTATCTATCAATGAAAATTTCGACGCAGGTGGGTGCACTCCGACTGGTTCGCCATTGGTGGATCTGAGTTGCATATAGACGTCCGCAAAGGTGGCTTTTAGTATCTTAAGGTCTTAATCAGTGACTACATACATACCCTAGACATGGATATGGCGCTTGACACCATTGTCCCAGAGACTTTACCATGGGCACACACTAGCGAAGGCCGAGAGTACGTCGCCACTGCATTCATTGTACTTGGCACCACTCTGACGATTGCCCGCAGTGATTCGTAGGTTCCTAAAATCCGCGGAGGGACTTCAGAGTGCTGACAGACACAGTGTTTCGCACACTAAGGCGACCCTTGTTGGGTCCACGATATCAGTACCGATCACGAACGGCTCTATGAACCTTGGAACGTGGCAAGGCATGTTCGGATGCCCTATGTATTCGCGAGCGCCGCTGAAATATGAGATAGGCATATATCTCACTGAATTCAGGCATACCCCACACACAAGACGTGTCGTGGCAACTGTGTTGTGAGAAGCAGAGTAACTCATAGATGAGTAGTATGTACTGACAACTGGTGTAGGTCATGACTGTCTGTGTTCTACGTATCCAATATCGTCTGTACTATATTTTGAGCCAGTGCGAACTTGAACGAGCGAATCAAGGCAAAATGAGTACGATAGCGCTGCTGTTCGTCACTCTAGATCGTCACCGGACTCCGACACGACACGCTAACTTAGTAGGTTGTTGACAGTGACTGAAACCCGAAACAAGATATGATCTGATGACTTTGTGCGATCGGTACCGTAGTTGGTGACGAGCTTGCCGGAAGACATGGATCAATCACCGTCATAATAGTACTTACTTTGGCGCGTCAGATCGGGTGGCCATAGGATGACGTCTTGACGGTGCAATTCCTCACCGATCCTGCACTCGGAAATGCCAACTTCACGTTGGCAAGAACCTTGCTTGCGCCTTTAAGTCAGACAATTTTTTACACACGATGAAACCAAAAAAATAATGGAACGAAATGAGACAGAGAGAGCTAAAATACATGAAAGCAGCACTCCTACTAGTAACCTAGCCATGTCTGTTTACGTTTGTACATACATGTTTACGCTTGGTGTCAAAATGCGACAAAGATCTTGCGAGCAAGGTAACCCAGCGCCTACGTACGAAGCCTCGATTTGGACTCCACTTTCGAGGTCCGTGAGATACTACGGCGTGCAAATTTGAGCACGATGATGGTAAGGTTCAACGGCAACATCGCGCAGCGCTGGCCAACTTTGACGCCGTCACCGTGACTCCTCGCATGATCGTTACTTGCTCTTATTGAAGCGGGTGACCCAGGTTCCTTACAAGCCAAGACGAGGGTGTCACTCGAGGTTTGAATCCAGAACCTCGTAGCGCCACACACTTACTGTCGCTGCCTCTAGTCTGCGCTCAGACGCTCGCCTTGCAACAACCTGACAAGCACCATATACGCGAACCACATGCCAAAGGCAACGTCCAGTACTAGCATTGCAGGTCGTCCTGCTCTTCGTCGGAATCAGGTTGGTGCCTATGTGTCATGTCTATCAGTATCGTTATCAAATAAACGATGTCCACCTTAGGCCTGTCGTTCATGCCGCAAGCGAAAGCTTGTATGTTTATGTCGTACTAATGCATCAGTCCGGACGTTGAGCAATCCGCAAACAGAAATGTGATGCTGCTCGTCCTCATTGCGGTACTTGCGTCAAGTCTGTGGTCCTTCCTCTGGCGGCGAGTGTGCTCCTCACTGGTTTACAGGCAGTGGCAATCCTTAATCAGTGTTCCCGCGCCCCCCGGATATGCGTGAGCGTGCTAGCTAGGGGATGACGTGGCGCTCAAAAGTGGCTAGACATCCAGCAGAACCACAATGCGTGTACGACCCGGTCGATGGGTTGGCGCTTGCTCCAGACACAGATCCTATCGAAAAAATACGGATGCTTGAAGAGGAAGTGTGTACGCCCCCTGTCCTTTCACAGAGCTGACCATACATCGCCTTACGCAAATTCAGCAATGCTCAAAATTCAGCTGCAAGAGCACAGCAGTTTTGCATCGCCCTCCTATCACAACCAAGTTTATTATAGACCGACTTCAGCTTCATCTTCGTCTGCCTGCAGTATTCCAACATCTGCTGTAGGGAGCAAACTTTCGCTTCACAGTGTTAAGCATGTCTCGGCATTGGCACTCCGACATGATAGTTCCAGTCCAGAAATGCATGGAGTGACAGATCGAAGTTCTGCGGAAGCCGTCCTAGAGCTCATGCACTCGGGATGGAACCCTGATCTCCCAGAGCCTGATATACTCAATCACTAGTTTGTGGCTGATTCTCACATCTCCATCGAGTAGCGCTGACTTTACATCACAGCATAGACGTGTTCTTTAAGTGTGATCCTTGCGGTCCACGAATACTTCATCGCCCATCCTTTTTGTCTGCGATGCGCCTTCATCCCCAGGATCCTGCATTCCCACACTCCGCTATTCTTCATGCCATCGTAAAGTCTCTTCTTCCACCATTTCGTTCCACTGACACTGGTTTAGTGTGCGTCAGCCTCTCGCTGGTCCTCACGCAATGTAGCGGTGCTACCCGACGGGTCTCGCAGGGATGAGTTTGCGGAGTATCACGCAAGCAAAACCCGGCAGTATATCGACAAGACAATGGCTACAGGAGATGACATATTTCATGTTGTCCAAGCTTGCATTCTCCTTTCCTGGTATTTCTATCAAGAGGGCCGATGGGTTGAGATATGGATTTTTGCCGGTTTCCAAACTCGTGTGGCAGTACCTTTGCGTCTAAATTACCCAGGGACGTTCTCGACACACGGTAGTGCCTCGCCCGGTGGATATTTACCACCTCCAAAAGATTTTCGTGACCTCGAAACCCGACGGCGTACTTGGTGGATGTCGGTGGTATTTGACAGGATTGTCTCCGTCGGCGGCTGGATCCATGCCATTGATGAGCAAGACATCGGTACTGAGCTTCCTTTAAGGGGCGAAGACTTCAATAGCGAAGTATGTATTAGCAACTTCATCTGCGTTAACCGACTGCTGAATCGATGGAAATTAGCAACTAATTCCAAGTAACCCTCAGGACATGCGCTCGGAAGACATCTTCACAACACATCTTCCAAGATACACCGACTCATTTCTACTTCTCATCAAGGCTGTCATGATGTTTGGTCGTGTCACGGATTTCAATGTGCGGGGTAATCTACGCGCCCCAACGGCTCCAAGCAAGCACCAAGACCCTTTTGCACTCTCTGGATTCAGAGAGTTGGATGGTCTCGTCCACCACGGTTTCCTCGAGAACCTCCCCCACATATATAGATTCAACATTGGTGTCACCGATGTTTCGGGAAACGCGCAATGTGTTGACATGGACTTGTACATGGTTCACATAATACCTCATGCGTAAGCTTGAATGCTACCATTCAATTGACCCAGGCTAATTAAAACATGGCAGAGCCACAATAACTCTTCATAATCCTTACATGGATCTTAACGACTTGCAGCGCACCTCTACTAACCGGTGCATCAAAGCTGCACAAGCAATACTGTCAGCTTATTTCATGCTTTCGGCGACTTCTCTTGACCTTACCCGACTACATCCCTTTGTCGCTGTACGTGTCGACTGACCCTTTGCCGAACTTCGAATTTTCAATCACCTTATGTCTGCAGATATGCTGGTATCTTGCTGCGGTCGTCCAAGTCCAGGTTTGTAGGCATTTTATTGAGACTGGCGATCACGCGAGAGAGGCCCAAGTTTGGGGGGAAATCAATGTGCTCCGGTATGTCAATCACTGATTAGGATATGTTCGTCCTGCCTGACACCCGAGAAGCGAGGCCATGTTGAACTATGGGGCGAGGTCACCCATAGGAAGTAAGTCATCACCAAATAAGTGTCCCTTATTCTTACAGCTCTCGCATAGTCCGGCAAGAGAGGTTGCTCCAGGGTCTCATGAAAGAGATTGTCAGGCTTACGACCCAGGAGAAACCTTTAGAGGTTGGACTGCCCCTTTATCCTTTCTCTCATACTACTTTATTCGCTTCACCGGCTATCCCTCCTCATGATACACCCATGGCGCCCCTTCCTAACCCAAGTTCATGCAGCCCATCTTACAATAGCGCATTGGAGGCGTATTCGGGAGAGTCGACCGCTTTTTCGACCGCTTCCTTACCCGTGTACCGTATCGCGTCATCCATTCTGAACGAAACTGACACTGGAACGGGACAGAATAGCGCAACTTGGAGTTGTTCATAATAACTTGCTGTACCACAAATACCACTTCTCGGTTCCTGTATAGTAATACTGCATATAGCGAAGGCAGAATGAAATGCTTTTTCACACCTATCACGAACTACCTCGCGCGGTGTAGACGTCCGGTAACCGCGGCGGTGATTCATTCTCCTGGTTCACCTTGGGACTGACCCCTGCGCCTCTCAGCCTCCAACAGAGCATCAAATTTGGCTTGCGCGGCTGCACGTCCGTCCGCTTCGGTAATGAGGGAACTGTGGCTGGGAGGTCCGCTGGAATCAGGGAGCTTGCTACGTTCGTGACGCTGTCGAATAGCATCCCAGGACGACTGGCCGGTACTCTGCAAGTTAGCAGCTCTGATCTCATCCCATTTGGTCTTGGTCCCAGTTTGGTCTGAGATCCGTCAAAGGTAAATGTTCCGCTGATCACGACTGGGATAAAGACAAGCTCACCGACGTTGTCCTGGTCCTGGTCCCGAGTCCACTCCTCCTCGTGGGCTATGCCGGAATGCTGCGGACAATTTATGTTGTCCAGGTTGGGCTCGACCTCTGGCTTCTTCACGAGCATATCTTTGAGTGCGAAGCCTATCTGTCCACTCCCGCCGAGCCTCTCGTCGACGTGATTTAGTGCTAGAATAAAGCCCCGCGGATCATCCAGGGAGTTGGCGAACCGGTAGTGAAGCAAAAATTGCCTGAAAGCGCCATATGTTGTTCCGACGAAAAAGGCGGCAACGGACCCGAAACGGAGTCTCCACATGTTCCACTTCGGACGAGCGAGGTAGGAACCGTAACCGTACACCGCGACAGATGTTCCTGCGCCGTATATTAGCTGTGTTGAGAAATGTCGTCAGTTATACTGTGACAACATTTGGAATACACTCACTTGCCAGTCCATACTCGGCCCAGGCAAGAACCTGGTTGCTAGCTCGTAGTCATGCGGAGATATAACGCGTTCATCCAGCTCAGGTCGTAAAAGTTCTGCAGTCCGTTGGCGATTAGTGAACGTTTCGTGAAACCATGCGATGGCGCTCAAGTATGCCATTGGAAGTCGGCGGTTACAGACTTGGCAAGTGAGTAATGGCCAGAGTTCCAACAGGCAATCCACGTTGCTGCATTCACAAATATTGTAACTCGCAGGCAACGATGAACTCAGAGCACACACCGACGAGCTCAATGTTTTTGAACGAGCATGGTGCGGACCCGGTAGCACCGCCCCCACCGCCAAAAGACGGTACGCCAGTACCAACGTCAGGTATGGACGCGAACATGCTCTCAGCTTCACGATCACCACCTCTGATCCCGGTCCTAGGCCTCGACATTCCTCTATCTCCGGTCTCGCCCTCCGATCCTCCCTTCGCGGTCGAAAAGTCTAAGAAATGCAGTCCGTTGATCGATCTCATAGAGAGCGAGAAAGCATACGTCGAGTTCCTCACTGGCATAATCCGAGTGCGTCTCTTCCTTTTCGTTCCTTATCTCGCTTCATTCTTTGGCTTCAGAACGTAGCTGCTGCCTGGTCCCGATCAAACCTTCCCCCACGTCAACTTGACCTCATGTTTCGCAGCGTAGAAGGGGTATATAAGACGAACCGCACGCTCTTGACGGCGAGATTTCCATTCCTGCTGACCTGACACATTGATCTAATTTCACCGTTCTTGTAGAGACTCAAGGACATTGGCGAAAATCCATCCTCCCCGAAGGCTCTTGGTGACCTGTTGATGCGCTGGGTAGGTTTGTGCTTCGATATGGATCCGGACCTGTTCTCATGCTGCAAAAGATTGATGAATTAGAGCAACCGTACATGACGTATGCTGACAGGTACTGCATCGGCTTCGATGACTGGGAACCGGTCAAATCGAATCCCAAGCTCCCTACTGTCCTCCAAGCTTTCTCTACGTCAAACCCTCCCCCTCCTTCACTGCTACATACACGACTTCTAGACCCCGCTCTTTGGACCCTCGATGCGCTCTTTTTGCTACCAAAGGGACGCCTCCAGTATTACAGGAAGCTATATAGCAAACTACTTAAGAGCATGACTCCCGGAAGAAGCGATCACAGGCTGCTGACAGGGGCCCTGACGAAGTTGGATGGTCTTTTAGCAACTCTAGACGAGAAGGCGAACACTATTGTCGGTGTTTCTCAATCACCACCACAAACGTTGCTTCTGCCCCACATAAACACTGATGCAAGTTCGAATACTGCGACGCCATCCACAAACGAAGTGATGCAAAGTGGCCCTCTTCTCTCAGGACACTTTGGCGCAGATTCTGCGAGTGCTGCACCATCTGTGCGGAGTAGTGTCTCTTCCAAAGAGTGGGTCTCGGTCTCATCGACGACTAACGTCTTACATGCTTTCAGCGAACGCCTATCGCGAGAGACAGTAGCAACCTCACTCGGTCGCCAGTCTTCGCGAGCTTTGTCGTCGCCCATTCTAGATCTCGAGAAGCGCTTGTCTACCGAAAATACACTCGACATATTTACGATGCAGCCAAAGGTTCGTGGTACGGCATTGCATACGTTGCCGACTTAGCGTATATGCAGCAAATTCGGCTGCAAATAGCACCACAGAACCTTCCCTATGCCCGCGAGATACGCATATCGCTGAAGGCAGTCGTACGATTCACCCCGAGAGCGACAGGGGTAGAGGTTGTCCATCATCATGGACATATCTATATTTTGTCGGATCTATTTTTTCTCTGTGAAGAGATGGCCAGAGAAGAAATAATCGCTAAAGGCGAAGATGGGCAAGACATGTATTTATGCTATCCTCCGCTATCCGGGAAAGTTCTCAGTGTAACCGAAGTGTCTGGACAAGGTTCGGTTTGGTTTTTTGAAACAACATGTTTCTTATTGTGTCTACAGAGAACGCCTTGCAAGTCTTCGTCATGCGTAAAGAAACCTTGATATTAGAAACTGATTCTCGCCATAACCGAGACCGGGTTCTTAACGAATTTCGAGAGTGTATATCATTTGCAAAAACGAGTGAGGGTGGATACGCGCAGGCCTTGAAGGAGTCCTTCTGACCCGTCCTTTTAGTCTCGAGAGCCGTGCAGGAGCCGGTGCCGCCCATCCCTCCTATTGGTACCCCTCCTCAATCACCGGTTACGCGCCTCAAAATCTCTGAAAGTTATTTGAGGCAACGACCCGAGCGAGCTCTCAATCCTCGGTTACTTCCGCAATGCCAACTGGCTGACTTTCGCCCTGAGGCGCCCGATGACGCTACTTCCATGACTGACAGGACCCCAGCGGCCGCTTCGCCACAAAACGATGGTCTGTCAATGACGTCTCTCTCGCGAAGTCCTTCTGAACGGCAAAACATGGTTCTCGGCACACCGATAAGTAGCCCTGTCTTGCCAATTAATGGACGAGTACCTACCTTGCACAATCCCATCCCAAAGTACCTGCCGCGTAGATCCTCAGCAGGGCAGGCCACCAATGACCTGCCATTTGTCCCAGGACAAATCATTCCCCCTGTGCGGAGTGCTAGCGTCCAATCGCAATCACCGCCTTGCGTGATCGCTATGCCAGACCCTCCAGGAGTATACCCGCCACCAATTGTGCCTGACTCCACTCCGCAATACCTGGCCCTAAGGCACCATGCTTCCATGCACTCGCTTCGTCAGCAACCCACGCAGCACCAGCCTTATTTGCAGTCTCTTCCGCTTAGAGCGAATTACCAAAAATTTGCCCCTCGTCCCCATCCCCATCCCCATCCTGGACAGCACTCCAATGAGCAGGTATTCCAGGCACATCCATCCAGCCCTTTAATGTCATCACTATCGCAGCCGACTACACAACCATCCCATAAGCTTCAAAAATCTTTGTCGTCTCGCTCACTCCATTCACAATTTCAGCCAAGCCAAGCCGCACCACCTCCTATGCCCTCTCTACCGGACGGGCTACCCATGCCTCAGCGCCCGTACAATCAACGCAAGGACTCGATAGGGTCCCTGAATAAGCCGAGGGCGCTCCTGCCATCAATGCAAATGGGATCGAGGACTAACTCGGTATCAGAACCCTCAATTTTAGATCCGAGCCCTCCTTCGTCTCCGATTGAAGAACGCAAGCCGCTTGGGGCAGTACAGTCCGTGATCACGGCTCAAATGAAGTGCAAAGTGTTCCTTCAGCAGCAACATGCCCAATGGAAGTCTTTGGGCTCGGCGAACCTGACTCTCTATCGCCAGGAGCCTACGAACGTCAAGCAGCTTGTCGTGGAAGCAGGTAGCAAGGAACGATCGATTCTCATCTCCACGATCGTCTTGACGGATGGGGTTGAGAGAGTAGGAAAAACTGGCGTGGCAATTGAGCTGAGTGATGCTGGGGGTGCGCGGACAGGCGTCATTTATATGATTCAACTGCGAAATGAAGAATATGCGAGCGGTCTTTTCAGGACTTTACTAGCAGGCTCTGACAGGGCGACATAAACCATATTTGACGAGCTCAGTTTGAGCTCTGGTCATACTTCACTTTCGTCACTGTTTCAGTTTGGATTGGATTCTTATATTATTACTAGCTCACAGACGCTTTGTAATATCTGTTGCTGGTAGCGTCACAAGCTGAGCACAAAGTGAAAAGTGATCACTGCCACATATTCCGATCTGAGGCAAGCCCGGTTCGACGTCTTCCGTGCGGTGGGGTTGAAGGTAACCTGTGACGCATGTTCTACTTCCAGGGGCATCTAGAATGAAAATATAATCTAGTGATCCGTCAGCCACGCGAGTTCTCTATTGGTCTTCGCAGGTAATTACCTAGAGTGGTCTTCCAATAATGTGTGAAACTGGTCCACATTGGCTCACAAGCACCAGCCTTCTCTGCCGACAGGAGTTTCCTAGCACCGTGTCTCGCGACGCTGTGCCCCTCTAGGAGCGATGACCGTTGTCCTTCATCATATGCACTGCGCAAGCGGTGTACCGTCAGAGTAGATAACTGGGTGTCGGACAACAGTCCATCGGAGGGCCTAGAACCCCTCGAGTTCCGAATGAACCTATCAGGATCAGCTTTTCCCCCGTCATCTTCATCAGGTTCTTTCGTGATGGATGTAGAGGCAGTTGGGTCTATGGAGACGTGCACTACACGCGAGACTTGAAGTCGTTCCCGTTGTTCGAGGGAAAGTGGTTCGCCAACCAACAACGAATAAACTGGGTCATCAGGCGGGAAGTTAAAATCTGGGCGGTGTTTGAACGATCGAGGAATTGTGGTGGGTCCTCAAAAGACATCACCTCCCGCTATGAGACAAGTCCAATCGCGAAGTTGCCAGAGCTCTTGGAATGCAATGACCTCGCGAACCAAAAGACCAGCTTGCCTATGACCAGTAATTCTAAACATAAACGCAAGAAGTGGGGAATCAATCACACCTCGCTCTTTCATATGTATACCTAGTGTGGAAACTCACGTTAGCCAGATGATCGAAAAAAAAGACGTGTACGAACGCGGGATGCCAAAACAGGTGAGTCGTAACGATAACGTAGCCTTGAACTGCTGATTCTCGATCGATACTTTGAAGCGCCGTGAAGGCTGCGATGTTCCTGGTTCGATGGCTTGACCCGATGCGCGCTTGCGCGCTCAGTGCAGGATCGCTGTTCACTTGCAACTTGTCGTATTCTATGGTGGCCTCATGGATGCTCCGGAACGCGGTGCTTTTGTAAGCGATGAGACATCCATGCGGCTTATCAGCGCCACTCGCATGAAAGTGAGCGTATCCAGCGTGATCGAGCACAGGGAGGAGCTTGTCCAGCCCGTCGACTTCCTGGAATTAGTCAGAACTGTAGAGGGCGAGTTGTTGGATGAGGGACCTGCATGCACAAGATATCGGCGTCGTAGAAGAGGATCTCAGCATGAAGCATTGGTATCCTTGCGCTCGCTTTGCGGGCTTTACCGCTGGTGGGGAAGAGCTCCGATCCTGTGATCGATTAGGACAAGGATGTGAAGTTGCAACATTAACTGGACGCACTGACGAGACACTGAGCAAGTAGCTACGAGGAAAAGATTTACGTGAAAATCTGTGAGATGGATTCACAAGGATGGGTGTAGTACGGACATTCCAAGTCATGACCTTGACTGGCCGCCGGGTATGGAGCTGGAACGACTGCTGCAGTGATACTACCCATGGTCTGGCAAGGAAGAGAGGGGCAGTAGGCAGGGGCTGCTTGCCGGGCTCCGACTGCTTTTTCTTTTCAAGACGTTTGAGACGTTTTTCTGCTGCCTGAGCGGCCTGTTCTGGCGTAGGCTCATAACCCATGAGGGAGGTTGACGTAATCACGGAGTGTGAGCCGACCATCGTCGACCTACACGTTCATGTTGAAGCTGTTCTCCACAGCGCGCCTTTCGACGACGACCTTGCTTCACTGCTTCCCTCGCAGAACACGTTACCGTCCCTGGACATTGAGCAGTATACCCATCACCCGGTCAAGGTCTCTAGCTTCCATGGCTCCGTCCCAGGATCGTTCGGTCATCTCGGATGAACTTGCCACGTCCTTTGGCAATTTCGACCTTGTCAAGCACTTTCGCCTTGACTACACTGATGTGGTCGTTTCGAAATGGCGGAGCCGTGTCAGTGGCTTAACTCTCGTTCATCTGGATTATGAGGGTGTGTGACTCCTTCATGTTTTCCTACTTCCATGAACCCCACTCCAGCCCCACTCATTAACGGATACTTTGTCGTTGCAACCGAAAGTGAGCTCCTTTCCTTCCTTCGTAGCCGTTCCCCTTTCACACCCTCCCAGTCTTCAATGATAGTGGTTGTCCTCATACCCTAGAGCAGTCAGTTGCTTGATAACACTATCCGTGTACTATTTTGAGGCAAATCTACTAGCCTGGTCTTCATGGGCTCCGAGAAATATCCGTACAAAGGCATCATAGACCACCTTGCTAACCGTGGTTTCTCCGATGGCACAAATGCTTGGACGGATAATGACCACACAGGCACGCAACATCGCGCTTTCGTCCCACCTTTGCTCATCTCCACTTCCATGTAGCATATACCGCTTCGACAGCCGGAGAACAGGGTTTCCTGCAGCTTTTGCCGATATACCTCGATCATATACTGTATCCGACAATGTCCAAAGCTGCTTTTGTGACAGAGGTACAGCCAGCAATTACATTGCAAAAATTCATTTCGCTAATCCCTTAGGTTCACCATATCAATGCGAAAGGTGAAGATGCTGGCGTCGTGTACAGCGAGATGCAAGGGCGCGAGAACACCTCTGGCGATCTGATGGCCCTCCGGTTTATAAGACCCTTTTCACTTCCTGATCTGTGCTGATACCTTCCCCAAGGTCACAACGTGTCTTGTACCCTCCGGGCAGTGCTTACCGCAGTGAAACTGGTGGCCTGATGGAAGCATTGCGTGTGCTCACGGTAGAACAAAGTAAATCTTCATTGACCTACTGACGTCCTACTTATATTTTCCAGTTCGGCAGTACCACAGCACTTATTATGTCCCTCATAATTTGTCGTTGATAATTACTGGCAAGCTTTCAAGCGGAACTAGATCCCTACTTTCTGTTCTCCAAGAAAAGGTTGAACCAAGCATCATCGCACATGGTCAAAATCGGGGACCGCGACCGAGTGGCTGGAAGCGACCATTTGTGGAAACGGCCAGTGCCAAGCGCGACCGTGTTAAGGAGGTGATTAGAGAATCTGTGGAGTTTCCGGAGAAAGACGAGAGTCAGGGTGAACTGCTTATCACGTATAATGGCCCACCCCCAACAGCCTTTCTGGAACGGAAGGTCCGCGTGACATTTCTCACTCGTGCTACTACTTACTCATCAGGGAGTTAGGCTCTAGACATACTATGTACCTACCTCACATCATCACCCGTGGCTCCGCTGAACAAAGAATATGTCGAAATAGAATCACCCCTTTGGTAGGTCTCCATCTTTACACCACGTTATCGTGCTTACGCCATCGAAGTTCATACATCTACTTCGGCGAAGATGCTCGCGCCACAATGGTAGATTTACCCGTCTACATTGGTTCAGTGCCCGTGGAATACTTGGAGACATTTGATATGAAACTCTCCGCAAGCTTCCGTCGCATTGTTTCAGAAGGAATTGATATGTCCCGCATGTCGATGGTCATTAACCGGGATGAACGTCAAGTGGGAATTTCATAACTTTCGGAGGTTCTCTGCACCACTGATTAGACTTCAGCTGCAGAGCAAGCTCGAGTCTGCCAAAGGGGATACGTTCTCGGGCACGATAATAACGGATTTCTTGTACGGAGCAACCGATGGTTCAGATCTGCCTGGCGCTTTGGACGAAATCAAGTACTACACTATCCTTAGATCTTGGGACTCTTTGCGGTGGATGGAACTCTTGAAAAGGTGAGTTATATGTTCTCTACTTTATATGATGCTCAGAGTACTGCAAGGTATTTTGTCGACCAACCTTATACTGTTGTCATCGGACGGCCCTCGGCAAACCTTGCAGAGAAGCTTGAAATGGCTGAAAAGGCTCGCCTGGGCGCGCAAGTTGAGAAGCTTGGACCTGACGGCCTTGTGAACGCAGAAAGAGAGCTTGAGGCTGCGAAGGCAGAACATGAAACACCTATCCCGAAAGAGGTCTTGACTTCATTCCCTGTCCCAGAAGTGAAGAGCATATCGTGGATTCCCGTGAAGAGCGTACAGGAAATGCTCAAGGGCCAAAGTACTAGCTCTAGACCTTTCCAGTCAGACCTCGCAAAACACATCGAAAACGACTGCGAACCGCTGTCGATGTTCGTGCAATATGATCACGTCAAAGTGGGTTCCTTCCAGAGTTGAAATGATTTTGCACTGACAGTACCTTCTTGAAGTCTAGTTTTGTGGGAATTCATGCTTTTTTCTCGCTTGCGACTGTGCCAGATGTGCTTCGTCCGTTCGTAACCTCATTTTGCTCCACACGTTTCTATTGCTGAGACTTACTAGATACCTGTCCACTTACGCCGCTGCTTTCTTCTCTCTGCCTGTGAGGTTGGAGAATGGCGAACTGTTAGGTCATGAGGAGGTTGTCAACCAGCTGGATGACCTGACTGTTTCGTATGAAGCGGGGCTCGGATTATCAGATCAATTTACCGAATTCATGCGTATAAGTTTCAAGGTTGAGACGGTACACTACGAGTCCGCCGTCACGTGGCTTCGCGATCTTGTCTGGGGTTCCGTGTTCGATAAAGAAAGGTGAGCGAGCATCTCGTGGTATGATGGTGACTAATTTGAGGAAAGAATACTCGTTTCTGCTGCTAAGCTTGCTCAGTCTCTCCCTGAGCTCAAGCGTGATGGCAACAATGTCTTGTCGTCTATATGGGCCGAAACTTTATTTGACAAGAGTTCGACTTCGCTCGCTGGCGCAATCTTGTCCCAAGCGGACTTTGTGCCAAAGCTTATGAAAGACCTTCAGGAAAACCCGGACCAAGTGATTGCTGCCTTCGAGAAGCTGCGAAAGCATTGTTTGTACCATTTTCCTGGCATGTGAGGATGAGTCTCACGGAATAGCATAGTAACCAGCCCCTCCGGAATCCGGATATCCGTCACCGGAAATGTATTGGGTCTTAGAAAACCACGTACCACATGGAAAGAAAAGCTCGGTCACCTTGTCGTAAGCTCAATTATTTTTACTTTAGTAGTACTTGTTCTGCCTCGTTTTTCCATGCTGTAGAAAACGTCAAACCTGACACCAGTCAAGCTGACATGCGAGACGCTCAACGAATTGGGCAGGAATCCTATCAAGCAGGTATGGACAAGAAAAGCCTCGTCGTGCATTTATTCACTTCCTGTAGGCGGTCGTCGTTAGCTTACCCACGATCGAGAGTTCCTTTGTCAACCATACTACCAAGGGTATCCAAGGATTCGACCATCCAGAGTTTCCCGCATTAAGGGTTGCGCTCGAGGTTCTGAATGCGACGGAGAGTTTTCTATGGGTACTGTGGATGCATGTTCGAACGACGGCAAGTTGCGCTGATTTCGCTCTCCAGAGATCGGTACGGGGGGGTGGTCTCGCTTACGGCGCATATGTGACAGCCGATAGAGAAGCCGGGTTGATTACCTTCACCCTGTATCGAGCAAGTGCGATTTTCATTCAGGCAGGCGTCGTTTCTGACCTCTTGCATACAGAGTTCCAACAGCGTGGAGGCGTTTAAAGCGGTGAAAACTGTTGTTTCAGGACTAGTCGACGGCTCCGTAGGTTTTTGATGTTTTGTGCCCGTCATCTCAGCGAGCTAAATCTATCAGGTTGAACTCGCTGAAACAACGGTAGATGCTGCCAAGAGCAGTATTGTCTACGCTGTCACGAAAAACGTCGCAACGGCTGGCAGAGCAGTAAGTCACTCATCACCGAGAGCATACCTTTGTTCAGAGTCATGCAGGCGATCAACTCGTTTACCAACCAAGCACTCAAGGGCCTCAGTCAAGACCACAACCTCCAACTTTTGCAGCAATACCAAGCTGTTACCAAGGATGACATCCTAGCAAGCCTGAAGAAATATATACTACCGATTTTCAGTCCCTCTACTTCTACCGTGGTTGCCGTCACGGCACCATCCAAAGTTGAGCATATTTCGGAAGGGCTAGCAAGCTACGGGTTCGATGTAGAGAACCGAACGTTGGAAGTTGAAGGGGGTGAAAATGGTTCACTTGAATCCGATAGCATCTCCGGGCATAGTTCGGAGGGTAGTCGATCATCATAGCCAAAAGTGTTACCTATCGGGAATTAGTGACTGTTTACTGTGTTTTCTCCGTAGCAATTGATGTCAGGCCAATATCTCATGTTCACAGGTTCTTGCCGGCGAAGGAAGCTGGGCTGAAGATAAAGTCTCGCTACTTTGAAGGACCTCGATCATCCGCTCTTGTGCTTCACCTGGCCGCAGTTCAACGCCCCGAAGGAATCCATTTTCGACTAGGAAGCGTATGGCCTGGGAGAGATTCGAAACCGTAATCCGGATTTCAGGCAGGAGAAGCTTAATGAGAGATCATTAGAAATATGTAAGGGAGAATAAAGTTTCCAGTACGTTACGAAGCAACATCGACCGCGACGCGAACGGATTCCGCTGTAGTTTCTCCGGTTGAGGGACTTTTCTAGAGCACGCAAGTGAAATTGTTGTTTTCTTGTCGTGGCTAGCATCGAATTTCGGTGTGCACGGCGATGTGGTAGGGGCTTTGGATGACACAACTTCGGGTGCTTCGTCGTCATCTCGAGCTGACGCAGGGCTTGGGCTTGCTTCTCGAGGGCACTCCACTTTCGCGTCGGCGAGTAAGTCGTCAACCTTTTCCGTGACAGGTTCGTTACGCTGGACCAAGGCTCGTCGACAGCGTCCCCTGCCTGCCTGATGCCCTTTCCCACGAATTCCCCCCCTTCTACCTTCTGCAGATGCGCTGTCTTGCTTGCGTTTCTTTCTTGTGCCAATACCCATATCTTCCAGGGTCAATTCACCTCGCGCGACCGCCTCCTCGAGCTTGCGTTTCTTCTGCTGGACCTTTTCTTCCGTCGGGAACCGCTTCTTCCGCTCAGCAATCCAAGCACCGATCGCTTCTGGCGTGTCCAGCACCAGAGACGTCCCTTGAATCGTGATCGGTTTTCTGAATCTGTGTCAGTCACCAAAGTCGGGCGTGACTCGGCACTGCGCACGTACCCTCTCAAACTCGGATCGGTGTCCCAGTCGTCCTGCTTCTTCCATCCGGGGGGGAACATCAAGTGTCTGTCCATCAAGTGGATTTCAACAGACTTGTTGGAGCCGGTGAACTGGCATCCCGAGCGAGTGCATCGACTGTTTCCGGGCTGGTACCAGCTCCCAAAGGTGAGGTGGTTCCGGATGAGTTTCACTGTCGGCGGTGACCGTGCCTGCGCGGACGGCTGATCTCGAGGCGGGGGTGCGAGGACGGTTGACGTTGCCATACGCGTCCCGCTTGCCGTACCAGGGACGTACGTGGACGAAAGCGTGTATCCATCCGCGGTCGTGCGAGGCCGCGGGTTCGAATAGGCCTGCACGTATGCCTGATAGTAATGTGAGGACGTGTGTTGTGCATACGG